>VXBL01004962.1:7471-35952 GCA_013400195.1 Aramus guarauna
CGGCGGGGGTGGCGCGGGGCGGCGGGCGGCGGCGGGAAATGCATGAGCTGAAATCACCAGATAGCCAAAGACCAATGATTTCCTATTAAGTAGATTATGTTACAGAAATCTAGTAAGACCACTCTTCAGGAAAGGGTCTCTTAAAGACTTGACTTTAATTTCGTTTTAATTCAAAACTGTAGGAGGAGTTGCAGCATAAAATGAAGGAAGCCAAAAAACCAGATTTCTCTTACCAAGAACTTGGAGTCCATTTCTGCTGTCATTAACACTATTCCTTTTTCCTTCTGCAGCTCAGGATAATGGTACAAGACCAACTGGCTAGGAGCAGTTTCACCTTGAGTCTGAAGGAGATAAATATCCCATAAGTATCCCATAAAGAACTTCAGCTCTATTGCAGATTTTGAGGCTTGATTACAAAACTTTTGAGAATTAACTCAAATTAACTCAAAGACAGTAATTTTTCAGGGCTTAAGGATCAGTTCTAATTAAATTCAGTTCATTATTCCCGGTATTTACAGAAAACAAGGCATTAGCAGAGTTAGGTTGGGTTTTTTTCTTAATACATTTTGCATTTAAAATAACCCTCAATTTCGAGAAAGACATTTCATCTCATAGCATCTATTGGTATTTTATGTAGCCTGCGCAAACACTTCTAAAATATTTGGCTCTTGCTTCTATTTTCAGACTGTTTGACCTCTATCTCATTGTCCTATAGATTAAAGACACTTAATACCCATAAGTTTATTAAGTACCCATAATTAATGGGAGTTTTTCTCTGACAATTATTTTCAACTTAAGCTAGATAACCTGTTCATTAAACTATTTACCAATTATTATATAATGTAATATGCTGATATTATATATGTCTGGATACTAAACCATTTTGGGACTTTTTCTTTCAGCCACTCACCTGAATGTTTATTAGTGAAGTGAAGTGCAATTCTGTTCCTGACCACTGCCCCACAAAGAACTCATAGCCTTCTTTTCTTGGCAAAGCATATAGAAACTGCAGAGAAGCGATAAAAAGTAATTCTCCCTTTCATAAAACAGAATGATGCCTGTGTCATACTGGCCTCCAGCATAAACTCTTTAGTGAGAGAACCACAACAGAAAAACGGGTTTCTCTGCCCCAGCGAGAGTGATAGGACAGCATGAACCAGACTTCAAAACTGACAATAAACCAGCATTAACCTTATCAGTATTATTTCATAAACAAATATGTTGGTGCATATTTTTTATCAGTATTATGAAAGACAGACAAAGGAAAGGATGGTGGTAAACATTCAGACTCTGACCTTTCCGTTCACTTCTAGAAAATTAACAGCAGAACTGGTCAAATATAAGATAAAAAAGCATTCAGAGTTTTTAATTCTGTAATTTCACCAACTGTTCCACAACAGGCAGCAAACATTTTCTCTCTAGAGATACAGGGTCTAGTCAGCTCCACAGGCTAGGGACTTTCTCGTTTTCCCACACCAAGGGAAAGGACAACATGGAAGCGGAAAAACAAGCAGGATACCTGACTACATGCCAATGCACTGTACAGAAATGCACTTAAAGCTATAAATAACTTTCCAAGCTCTGAGTATCTCAGGAAGCCAGATATATTTGAACTTGCTCTTGGCAAGTGAAATATATAGGACCAATCCATCAATTCAGTAAAGTCTCCCATTCAGATCTACAAAAGCACTCCTCTCAATGCAACAAAGTTTAGCTCCTTTGTTTTCATAAAGGAGTGGAGCATTTATTTCTGTCACAGGACAGTGAAATTTGCACAAAGCCCATGCTTCAGCACACAAATTACTGTAAAAACACATTACTTTCAACAGAAAACAGTACTAATCCAGCAGCACGTGGTAAAAAAATCCAGAAAGATATCCCTTGTTAGCTGTTCTGCTCTTTTGCAGTTTAACTTCTTCAAAGCAACAACCTGCTCATTCACACAGCAATCTTCTAATTGAAGCTTTACAAGATACCCACCAACCCACACAAGAAACTGTGAACCCAAATCTTGGGAATTCACTCAACTCTGAAATAACCGTATTACACACTCAGCATTCTATGCTTTGCCATGCTGGCATACACCTAAGACAGAGTAAATACTCTGTGGGTTGTGTATCTGTAATAAAGGGTTCGACTACACCCAATTCCCCCCTTCTTTCCCATCACAGCTGTTCAATTACAATGCTCTGCAACAGAACTTGCACCACTCCATTTTGCAGTGCATGCCATACAGTCATTTTTTGACGACTCGCACTCCCCTAGAGACAGAGATGCATTATTTATACAACATAGTGCCTGCCCAGTTTGGCTTCCATGCAAATAGCTCATATTCGCTTACCAATATTTACCTATCACAGATCACCAGTGCGGTGAAGAAAGCATAGCTATGCATATTTATGATCAGGAAAAGCAGGCTAATAGATGATAAAGTTCAGCTCATTCTGTGGACAGAACCCCAACATACTGATTTCTTGCCTTTCCCCCCTTTCAGATACTCCTGTCTTCACTGCCAGTAAACAAACATAAAAAGAGGAGTAACTTACACCAACCATAAGACAAGAGAATTAACTTTCTCCATGTACAAGCAACATAATGCCATGGTGATACATAACTACAGCTAACAACAGTTCCTCCAGGTTAAAGCAAGGATGCTTTAAGCAATAAAGAATGATAATGCAGGAACATCAGTGAAGCTGGCCTGAGAGGCTTGGCTCTTCACAACACTGCAGGGAAGAGATTTAACCACAAGACATCAATCAGTCAAAACCAGAGGCACGTAGCTAAATTCATTCCCTGGGAGATTCTGTACTCTCGTTACTAAACCCTGCATCTTTTCTATCTACATATCTGATACCTAGATCGGACCGTTTAATACCTATCAACAGCCATTGCTTTTGTCTGAACACTAAGACAAATATTTGAACACCTGGATTTTACTAATTGAGCTGATACAACGAGTCTGAATAGAGGAGGGTCAAAAGCTTATGAATGAGGCTTTACAGACAGAAATGCATTACAGCTATAGACCAATGCATTACGAGTCTCTGCCATACGTACCGATGGACATTCCTGGGCTCTCTTCCATATTAAATCAAACTTCTCTGCCTTTGGGGAAAGAGAAAGAGAAATTCACTTTTGGTAACACAAACATGGATGCACAGTTTTTCAGAATTATCTAATTAACCTTTACAGGGTACAACCTCCATCTGCAGAAGGTCTCACTACAGGAATGGCTAACAGTGAGTGCATGGAAAACTGTATTTAGTTCTTAGTTACCTAAATGTCACTGGTACCTCGTTTTAACAATGCTGTCTCTAAGATCCTGCAGTGAACTCCTCGGATCCAAAGCGTTATTCCTTGGAGGTGTGGGGCCCATGCTTTAGGCTTACATTGCATCCTTTGTCAGTAATAGCTCCACTGTATCATGTGGTGGCAGCAGTTGAGCAAGATGACATATCCCTGGCCCCAAACAGTAGATTTTACATCATAGTCATCTGTTCTTCGGTATTATAATGCAGCCTAGGTATTTACTTAACTAATGTATTTATTGCTTAGGTTTATATTAAAACCACAAACATATTTGGTCATCCCTGATGAAATTGGCAATCTCATTTACGTGTCCTCTGTGTTCCCCCCAAATCTTTTGCCTGCTCTTCTCAGCACCATATATTACTACCTTCTCTAAGGTGTTCACGAAAGAAAACACATGCCATTCATCAACAAGAAATTCCTCCATGTGTGCTTTTGAGCAGTAGAGAATTATGTGAGGCCCTTCTTTCAGCCAACAAAAAGCTTCTGGCAAAAGACCTAGCTTCTTCCCCTGATGACACCGTGAACTACTGCCTAACATGCCTAGGATCTGGTTTGCATTAAAACTTCCAAAGCTCCTCTAAAACAGCGCACCAAAGAACAGTGCCAGCTCCGCTAATGAAAGACCTACACCATCTTAACTGGAGTCTCTGGCTTTGGCCCTCAATTCAAACTATTTTCTCAACATCCACGTGAAACACGAAACTGCTTGACTTCTAATCCCCCATTGCCATTTCCAGAGCATACAGCACTTTGTACTTTTAGAACGGAGCCTCCCATCACTTCAGTTGCAGCTCAAAGAGCCAAGTACAACTGCAAATCAGACCCCAGGTCTAAACGAGGTTTCAAGAACTCAAGGAACACACAGTTCGTGCCCAGCTGTGAAAAAGACAGATTTAAGAGATCACAATTACATAGAGACTCTGCAAAGAATAAACAGAAATCCCAAAAGCGAGAAAAACTCCTTCAGCCTAATGCAGATTAACAACAATTAACATCTGGAAAAGTTATCAGGAATAAGAAATACAATCTTATCACAGGAAGCACCATGCAATCTCAAAATTATTGGCAGCGCTGTCTTTCATTAAGTGTAGGAAAGTAAGTGATTAGCCACGTGCAAGTTACTAGCAAAGTGCTCTAACACTGCCATATTAAACTTGAGTTAGCAGTCTGTGCTGCAGGGAAGAGGGGAGAGAAATGAGCAACTCTGAGGGGGGGGAAAAAAAAAAAAAAAGATGTGAAAATACAAAAGCTACCTTAATAGACACTAAGGCTCTGCAAAGAGTATTGGATACTCATAGTAAAAAACCGCCTGGAAATTCAAGCCAAGTGTGCAGAAAAAAAAAAAATACAAGTTTTACTGAGGCTGATATAAGGGAGGAAAAAAAGAATACACATTTTTGGAAACAGAAGCCTTTATTTGGGGCAATAATATCACTCAATCAGGAAAGAAAGTTTGTTCCTGAAACCTCGTTTTCCTTCACAGATTTCTTTTAAAAGCAACAGAATCACAGTTAGAAAGGAAAGCTTTGCACATTGGCCTTTCAAGTGCGTAACTACAGGGCAACTACTTACAGGAATAACAGCATAAACCGTATCTTTTGCAGAAAAATACTGATTCCAAATCTGTGGGAAACAAAGGAGATGAGCTACAGTTAAAATCAAACATCTAGCAGTAGTATTAAATGCTTTAAAAATAATTCCATTTGTCAACTAATCTTTATAAGCACTTTGAGAAGTCATTTTTCAATCAAGCCTGACTGACTTTCCTGCTAATGCAACACGCTTCTCCTAAGGTTCCAGAGTACTTCTACCAAATGACAGATTTCAACTAGCTAAGAGAAGTAAGCAGTGGGCTCAGAAGTGGCTCAAGATTTACTAGCTATCAGAAGCACTTCTTACATTTTCACCAACGATCACACTAATTATTTCGAGAGGGTTTGAGTTGTTGGGTTGTTTTTTTAATACAGAACATACAAAACATTTTCAACAGAAGACAAATCTTTGCGTAATGCTCCTCTGCGTTCACAATCTTTTTCTTCGCCACAACAGGATGGCAATACCAACATAAAAGCTCAAAGTTCTCAATAAATGGACAAGTACAAGTAAAAGCCCAGAGTCCAGGACTCTGTCAGTTGCTCTTCCCCAGCCCTACATAACTAGTGAGAATTGTCAGAAAAATGTTTAATCAATAAAATGGAAATAAAGAAACTTGAAGGAAACTCATGAGTTATCAAATGCACTCCCTGCTACAACTGGTTGCACACCATTCCCTGCAGAGCACGTAACTGCTTCTATAATGTTCTCAAGCTACCAAGAAAGCAGCTAGATTTCTGTTAAGTCATGCCGGAAGGCTCCTTTATGTGCACTGTTCCCCTTAAATGATCATGCCTACATAAAGTTTCTTGGCATATAGTCTGATTAGAAAAAAAAAAAAAACGAAAAAAAACCTAAACAGATCCAACTCAAGCTACATCAGAAATGCGGAACAGATGTGACTTATAATAGACAAGGGAATACAAATACAAAGCCAAGCAGGTATTAGGGAGAATAACTCGATTCACACTGTTCTTCATAGAATGGTTTGGGTTGGAAGGGACCTCAAAGATTATCTAGTTCCAACCCCCCCTCCACTGTTTCTTCAAACAGACCCACTCACCCCCTTACCCTAACCATCTACCCTAACAGAGACTCCTGAAAGACAGATAATGCAAGCAGAGATAGAAGATGGCAGGAGCTTTGTTTGCACTCCTGCAGAACAGCAGTAGTGTAATCCACATGAGCTACTGCTAGGGTTTCCCTTTACCTGGCTTCAAACCTGACAGGAGCTTGTTGAGGGCAATTCAACTACCACACATTAAAGGCAACAAGAATTACAACAGACAGTTTTTGAGTGATCAAGTCCAGATGTATTATTTATCAAGGGGGCATGTCCTAGTCAGACTTACCTATAGGGAGAAAACTTTATCTTCTACTATTGATATGCACATGAATGTTTTTTTTATAAATACACATCCATAGCCATGTCTTATTTTTCAGTCTTAGTAAAATTCCCATCCTCACATTTAGATTATTATTAAGCATAGATGTGGGGCAAACCTTATTCCATTTAAATGCATCACCTCTTTTATCTCCTCCGCTGATTTTTCTTTCACCATCTCAACATTAAGAATCGAATCAAGCGTCTGCAAGAGAAAGCATAAGGAATTTGGCAGGATGACAGCTCTCTGATCCAAGTGAGAATCTAGAATGAATGGATGCAATTACAGAGAACAAAACCAAGCCTCATTCAATTTACAACATGACTTAGTCCTCTGAACTGCCAAAGAAACTAGTAGATGATACACAGTAACACACAGAGAAGTGGATTCACACACTGAGGCAGAATAGAAGAGATCCTCTCAGGACACACAATATACTTTGCTCCGGTTCTGCAGATCTCTACTGAAGCTGCAAAAGGAGCTGCAGCCTTTCCCTTTCGGCCATCTCAGACACGCTCTGTTGGCAGATTTACACAGAAAGCTTGCCAAAACACAAGAACGTGAAAGAATAAAACCATTCTCTTGTCCCTCTGCTGGCTGATCTTTGCAAATATATTTACATGCTGTAAAGGCAGCTTAACCCTTTCAATTTATTACTGTCAGCAGGGAGAAAAAACCTCAATAATAATAATAATAATAAAAACAAACAAACAAACCAACCAAAAAAACAAACCAGATTGCTGGGAGTTTTCAGACTTGAATGTGATCCCAAGAGTAAATGAGTATCTCATACTCAAGTGCAGCATAAGGAACATTAGTTTTATCTCAAGAAGCTCTTGGCTGAAGCACTGATGGTAGCAATACAAGTTCATCTGCATCCCTGATTTGCCAGCAAGCCCTCTCCTAACACCTAAGTTCGTTTCCCTTACCTTATCTTTTGTGAAACCTCCCTTTGATGTCTTGGTGCCCAAGCCTTCTGCCTAGAAGAAAACATTCTTCTTTAGTTTTTATCACTGATGCTTTAATATCATTTATTTGCCTTCCCTGCCACACGTAACATGCCTGCTGACAAGATGAGTGTGAGCTCCAATTTAAGATACTTAGAGATTGCTGCAGTGCATTTTATTAAAATAAAATATTGATTAGGAGAATAAGACAAGTAAATGTGAATTATGAATTTCAAGATCAGAAAGGATTAAAGCAAGCTATTATGCATTTTGGATCCAATATTATTGAACAGTTTTCTTTCATTCACTACAAAATTGTAAATACAAGATCATGTCACTCCATCTGGCCAAACTAATCTGGAACTAATTAAACACTTAAATTAGGCCTCAAGCGCAGAAATTGCAGCCAAAAAAAAATAGCAAAACACCATGCCGGAATACAGAACAATACTTTTCATGACCAGAGTGTGAAACTCTGGGGCTGCTTACTAACAGGAACGCCGTATGTTTGTAGCATTACGGTGATCCTACAAAAATGAGATTATAGCTTTAATATATGTGGATTACAAGGAAAATTGGCCTTGCCTTTTCCTCCATACATCGGATAAATTCTCCTTGACTGGAATATCCCACAGGCTGCTTCTTCACTTCATTTCTTTTTTCCATCCGGGATTCAAACACATCTGGACTGGATCTGAATCGGAAAAGGGACTATTAACAGTACTGGGTAACTAAGACCATCTGGCCTTTTAAAATGTTTACTGATTCACGTTCTTCACTCAAAATTTTAACTTCTGGTTAGTAAAACAATCTCTACCAAGGTGATCACGTTGGGAGACAACTCTCTCACTGAACTGGCAGCAACAACGTAAGTGAATTTCGAGGCAGCATTTGCCCTAAAGGAATTCATTTTTTATAAGGACACAAAGCTAAAAATTACCTCCCTCCTCCCCCAAACCCCCTCAGCCTCCTCCTCCCCAACAACCGCCCCCTCCCCCGCAGGGCCCGGCCCCCGGCACCTCCTCAGCTCCTNAGCGGCCCCGCCATACCGCCCGGTCCGTCCCGGTCCGTCCGCCGCAGCGTTCCGCCCGCCGCGCCAGCCCCGCCCCGCCGTTCCGCCCCCGGAATGAAACCGCCGGAAACGCACGCTGAAAATGAAGTTTTATTTAGAGAAATTAAAAGTCGCGTTACACGATAAAAGGCGTGGAGCGGCGTAGCTCAAATGCAGCGGAGCAGAGAAGCACCACACACACCCAGCACGGTGCGTCTCCGCTCCTCGTACAGGTCAGTAACCGAACTGAGATACACAGGAGTCACCCAAAAAACACAAATACAGCCTGAAAATGAACCCAAGCCTCACAGCAGAACAGCAAGTCTCAGCTACAGCCCCAGCTGCCGCTCGCAGACCCTTCCGCTCTGGTTAACACGATTTCAGACAGCCCTTTGCTCCCGGAGGACTTGCCGCCCGCAGAAGCATTCGGCCTCCGGCAGGCCGGCAGCCTGGCATGGCGTCCCGCAGGCACCAGCTATGGCAGAGAGCGGGTCCGGACAAGCTCATTTACCACCTCCACGGCTTTTATGCCCTCTACCATCCGCAGTGCGAGTAAAACACGGGGGAGAAAGTCTGCCAACGCCAAGCGCGGGGCTTTGGAAAGCAAGCAAGGTGGAGACCAGCAGCGTACAGACAACTTGCAGAGAGGGGAGCGAGTGGCTGGGGACCCGCGCTCACACCGCTACCGGCTACAAAAGCGACCACTGTACTTGGGGATGATCAGATGTTGTTAAATTGATAGCACAAGTCCATCCGACAACAGCAGAGACTACAGCAATTAGCAATCCGCTATGCTCTTGACATGCAAATTAAGCAGCACCACTGGAGAGCTGTGCCCTATGCCAGTTAGCGACCAGCTCGGCTCCTTGGCCGAGGACCCGGGCAGCCGGAGCGGCACACGCTGTCTCTAGCTGACAGTTTCACTATTGCTGTTGAAGACCCTTCTAAAAGTAAAGCAGACTGCAACAAAACAAAACACTAATAGATTTACGTGGCAATACAATAATCCCTTAAATTTTAAGGTAAGTTAAATTCCGTACAAATCAAACTTCCAAAAATATTTTGCAAACTCTGGCATATGGCTATGATACAGTATGTACAAATAAAATACCAGAATGGTTACATTTTATTGCTAGGTTGGTTTTTTTTTTATTATTATTATTATTATTTGGTTAAGGAATTATACAGTAGCGTATAAAAGGGTGTGGGAAGTGGCAAGAAGTAAGTGTTGGCTTCTTGTCCTCTCAAAAGCCAAGGTTGGTTGGTTTTGTTTTTAAACACTGTATTTTCAAATGTCACGTCAAAAGCATCTCCATTGGGTCACGTCTGCATTACCCAAACAGGATAGAAGAGCAACAGTGAAAGAAGCCTAGGCAATGGGTGACAGGGTTCCATTTGTACATTCTTTCACTGATTCATACTCCAGAAGACAATTATTCATAAAACATCCAGTCTAAAGTTTTACGTAAGTCAACAATTATGAACCAACTTCCACATAAACTGATGTTTCAGCGAGGTGGGCAACTTCCGTCCACTAATCATGCAAAAAACTCCCAACAAGATCAGCGATATTTGTCAGTAAAATCATCCGACTTGGCCCCTATTCAGCCTGCAAAAGAATCCCTTCTGCAAAAGTAATTTTCTATCCTCCAGAAACACTCAGCGTTTAGATCCACTAGGATAAAGAAACCCTTAAGCTCCTCTATAGTAAGGAAACCTCACTTACAAAGGATGCATCAGTGGAGAATGCGGATGCAACTGCGTGCTCCTATCCTGCTTTTTCCATCCTTCTGTTGGCGAGAACACAAAAGGTAAAAGGTACCAAGACGGGATCATGTTCACATTAGTCAGGAAACACCCCACAAATCTGCCCTGGGCCTTGCCCACCCGCTCACGCTCCCCGTGATCAGGAGCTTTACTCGGGACACTTCAGAGTGACCCCAACAACAGCAGATGGAAGAAACCTGCAGCACCAGCAACCCTGTTCAAAAGATCTCCAGTGACCAGTCAGCGGGACCGTGAGCACACTGCTGATCATATCCAAGACATGAACTATTCAGGTGCTGCTCAGCAGGCTCCACTGTAGTTTTACCTCTTAAAGCCTCTGTTAAAGTTCTTCAAGAACTTTCTTTTTTTTAAAAAAATAGGCTCATCTTGCAAAATAATCTGGACGCAATACAGCAAAGCTAGAAGAATGCTGAAGTGAAAACCCAAGCACTGGTTAGGCAATTGCTCCTGTAGGCTCATGATATAAAAACATTTTCAACTCTTCCCTCTAAAAATAAATCCTGCTGTAGATGGGCATGATTTACCACTCCTGCTTTCCTCTGACTGAGTCCAAACTCATTCATGGATATAGTTAGTCAAAATTAAGAAATTTAGCTGAAGCTCTTAACCAGCCCTTTCAAGCTCAGTCTCTCCTCATAAAACAGCTTGCTACCAACACAGCCCCTGACACAAACTTCCCCTTAAATATGCATAATTTACTCTATCTCAGATATTTACAAGCAGAAGAAGGCCATCTTTACAAGACAGATTTCTTTCTGCTCTACATAAAGTGCAGCTCTCTAATTTAAGGCAAATTTCAGTGACATATAAAACCATAGTTTTATTTTAGTATGTACACATTTTAAATTAAAAAGAACTCCTTTGAAAAGGAAAGAATGAGAGGAAAATGTTTCCAAGTTTGGGAATTTTCTGGATTTTAACACAGTCCCAATATTATGTCCTATCGACATAGAAATTTGTAAATTTCTTTTCAATAAATGCAAAAAGAGGTGGCAATGTGTACAGTAATTTAGCTCCAAAGATCAGTAAAACACTGGGAAAGTGCAGACGTAGTTTTTCATGTCCCATAGTTTCCTTTAGCTACAGTAGCATCCATCAATATCACATTTTTAAATATATAACCTATACACCTAAAGCTAATCTCAGTTCTTGTAATGAGTATTTCTCATCTCCATCTGTGTCAAATTTCTTAAAGCTCCATGACTCTGGGGTTGTAGAGCCAAGCAGCTTTTGAAGATCTTCATATGATAGTTTTCCATCAGCATCTTCACTTGCTTTTTCAAACAAATTCTGAAGATCTGCAAAGAGAAAAGGATTTAAAAGTAGGTCCTTTAAGTACATAGGAATATCCTATATGGTGCTCTTCCAGTTTTACTGCACTATGTCTTACTACCTAGCAATGAAATAAAGCATCCCCAAGTATGCAGTTTGCATTCTGCACTGTTGCAAGCTGTCAGTAGCAGGTTAGGAGAAGGAAGCACAAACATTTCTGGATTAAATTACATTAAATCTGAAAAAAATAATCCCTATTTCTGGCCACGACTAATAGCCCATTCTACAACCACTAACTGCATACAGATGAAGTTATTCTCCACAAAAGCCAGCTCTGAATGACTGTTGCTATACCAACAGCACAGATGATATAAAGGGAAAAGTGTCTATTCATTTCCTGATGCAAAGCACTGCCCTTTCAGTAGCTGAAGAGACTGAATAGCAAGACCCAGAAACCATTCATTTGACCAGTCAGTGTTCTCCTAAACAAAAATAAAGAAAAAACAAACTACACTCACACCTACTTCACTGTCCTTCAGCACCCTAATTTTGCTGTTGGCTTCTCTCTCAATCTCTAGGACATTTAATATAATACTTGGGCACTGAAAACAATTACAATTCAATTAAAATGCACACTCCTGATTAAATCCCAGTTTCTTTTCTTTCACATGTTAGTCTTTTCTTTTGTGTTGTTTGGTTGGTTGTTTTAACTAATTTAAAAAACCCAAAACAATCTGTAGTTCACAAGCTTTTAAAATTGATGTCAATTCTCCCAGAATGCCCAGACACACTACCATAATTCCAGCTACACTTATCGTTTCCTAAACACTTACATGAAGTATTCAGAAAAAGAGGAGGTCAGCCTAGAAAGGACATACCTTCGATGCTGGAAATTCCTGGTAAGGACAGATGTCTCAGCTGTCTGTTTCCCTCTGTGTTGTCATCAGCTGACCTTGAAGCCAGCCTTGAAAGGTCTGTGGGCTTTGCTGTAGTACTCTGACTACTTCCAACTGTTACAAAACAATTTCTATTAGTCTTACTAACTTCACAGAATTACAGTTAGCAGAAACAGAAACAATCCAATCAAATGAATTATTTTTGTTGTATTACAGATGCTGTATGGGATAAGAATGCCGCAAAATCATTTCAGAATACAGCAGTGTTGTCCCCTTTTACCAATAACAAGAAGAAGAGAAGGAAAGAAAATTTATTTTGGACAGTTACATGGCTTTAATCTTTCATGCTGTACTTGGAGATGTGCACTTGTAAATCCCCTACAAAGAATGACTTGGAATCGCTTTCTACTTCCCAGTCTGAAAGCGCTGGGCAAGCTTTATTAAGCAAATTACATCTTCTAAATTTTCACCTTGCCAATGCAGGTATCTATCTTCCCCAACAGCAAAGTCTAAACTGCCAAGTTGCTAATTAATAAATTAACAACAAGCACAGTTTAATTGTAATGAAGTATTTAAAATCTTATCTTCAGCACTACCTGAATATATAGAGCATGAGTACAGAACTGAGGTAAGGCAGCAGAGATGCAGACCTTTCCTCTATGTCACACTTAGATTTTGAAAAAGCACAACCAGATGTTACTGGATATAAGTTTCTACAAGTTAATCACTGTATGCCTTCAAATACAAGCTACAAAATCCTGATACTCCTGCTACACACATGGAAAGTCACCTTCAAACTTCTCTAGTCATATACAGTTTTCTGGTTTAGAGCCATCAGTCCTACCACTTTGAAAGAATCTTCACCAAAAATCTTAAGGAACAGTCTAAATTATCCACCTTCCTTAGTTATTCTTGAATTACACAGGGAACCTTCAGGTTTATAGATTACTGTTATATGACACTCTTACCATTCTTTGATGTCTCAATGGGTCTGTCATTTTCTGGCTTGCCTGTTAGAGCGCTGATCAGCTGAAGCTTCTCTCTTAGTTTTGATACCTGAGAATCTCTAGTTCCTGTTTCCTGCATATGTAGGAAAAAAAAATTCTTATGAAGCACTCCTTCAGTAGATGGAGAAGATCAGGAAAAGAAGTAATTCAGAATATGTAAGTACTCTTGAGTGACTGGGAGGTCTCCAGGCTGATAAAGTTTAAAATGATAAACAAGATTTAAAAATTAAAAAAATCTGCAAGGACTGAATCCATACAGTCTGTAAGAAAACAATAGAATCAGTACCTCAACCTGAAGAGTAGGCAACTATTTTACAGACACCAATTTAAAAAATAATCTGACATTTAACTTCTGTATTTCTTACATAAATGAGCAAGAATAAAAGAAAATCTAACATAAAAAGTCCCACTTGGAGCGAACATTTATAATTAATTGAATAGCATAATTCTTTCAATCGTTTCTCTGCAGTACTGACTATCTTAGTGCTGGAGTCATTATATCCCTGTCAAAGTAAACCCACCACATTTTTTAATCTGGAGTTCCTTTGCTCTTTTTATGAGTAGTTTCCAGATTTAGATTGAGTTCACATCAACCCAAGCCTAGAACCAACAGTGTGGCCAGTTCCCTCACCAGACTTCTTTCCAGAAGATGGAAACTAACCTCAGCAGCACCACCTCTTATCCCCAGCCCACAGTTTGCCCATTCGGGCTGTTAAACTCGCTCACAGCCAGTCATCAGATCATTACTGGGAGGCTGCTTTCAACCATTCCTAGACTCCACTAGGGCAAAGTTTGTCTAAGTCAACCCAAGAAAGTTCTTAAACCTGGATAAATGCCGTAACCCCATTGGCAGTGTGAACCCACAATAGTTGGGCTAGCTTTGATGAGAGCAGGGCAATAGGTACTCAAACGAGACGGCTGCCAGAGCCCCCCGTTCCACTGGGCCTTGGTCCGAACTTCCCAAGATTCTTTCAGCTGCATGGAAGGATATTACAGCAGCTCTGCTACGTTATCCCATATGGAGGCAGAATGGCAAGACTTTAAACTATTACAACTCTTCTTCCATCCTAATTGACTTCCTGTCCCCAAAGTGGGGTACATAAACTGTCCTTCTACTCTGGACTTCTTTTAAAAGAAACTTCATCAGATTAGCTTGCTTGCAGATCTTTCCTCAATTAAGTCTCATTTAAAACATGATTATAAAGACACTGACATTCTACTAATCCAGGTAGTTTGTGTTTCCTTACCGTACCTTTAGCTCTTTATATGAATGAGTTTCATTATCTAGTTGATCTTCATTTTCCACTTTTAGAGAGGTAGTTGCATCATTCCCCTAAAGGAAAAATGGAGGAGAGCCAAGTTTATTCACATGCTTATTATTTTCTTCAAGAGAGTTTCTTCCCTTCAAATTTGGCAGGCATAAAGCAGGAAAAAAAACAGGACAAATACATGCTAGAATAAACATGACAACCGTGAGTTACATAATTTACCACAGCAACGTCAGCATGTTCCCTTATTGCTAAACATATAGAACACGTTCTCAGAGACTGGCCCCAGTATGGTATACAGAAAGAACTGGCAGGATTTAGAAACATATTTAGGTTTTGGTTTTTTGGTGTTCGGTGATGCTTCTAAATAATCCAGAGGCCGACCTAGCTCCTCAATGGTCTTAACAGACCCATCCCAGGGTGCCTTCCTAAACCATAAAGAGGTTTGTGAATTCCATCCCATTAAGCAGTCACCCAAGTCTTAAATGTCACAGTGTTCTGGACATTTCTCTGCAGATTCTGCAGGGAAGTAATGACTACTTCAGAGATACTCTTAGTGTTGGTTATCTGTTCAGAAATACGGAACAAACTCTAGCCTTTTAAAATTAAATCCTAAGTGTTTCAAGTTTCATACTGACATTTTCTTTAGTGAGGTTCGAAAAGCTGTATCTGTAGTGTACAGAAAGTATTGAAACTAGTAGGCTTAGCAGACACCCCTAGTCATCAAATACTTACTACGTTGGTAGACAAGTTTTCTTTTTTGTCCAGATTATTCACAGCAATGGGAAAGTTTTCTAACAGCATAATCCTCCGGCTAAGGTTACCAATGCTTGAATCCACATTTAGAAGCTTGATGTCATTCAACTTTTGGTACACCACTACAGAATTATTTAGCTCCTCCAAAGCTGCATGCAGCGACTGGCTTTCCTGAAATACAAACCCAGAACACGTCAGTTTACTCCACACCTCTGTAGTGCTCTTGCTATCAACAACATGATGACTGACCCAGTTTAACCAGGCAGACTTCAGACTGGCTGCCCACCGACCCAGCTGAAAACATCCAACTGGAAGCTTCCAGAAAGTTGTTCCAGCTTTCAAAGTTTGAAACTCAGATTTTCCTCAGGGCTAACCTCTTTGTTGCTAATGTAATCACTTCAACCGTGCCAGCAAACACACAAAGCCTATTCATCTAATTTTCCAGGGCAAGCTTAGTAACCACACCAACTATTTTTTCCCCAAGAAAGCATGTCTTAGGCATATTTATACACAGAAATCATTTTTGAGGAAGATATCAACAGTATTAAATGTAAATAAAAGCAGCCATTCCGTTCCAAGCCATTCAACTAAACACCCACACATTATCCTTTCTTTTTTGTGGCTGAATCCCTGTTTTCCACACCTCATTACATTGAGGGTGACTCAACATGTGCCACTCCCAAATTTGCTCAGATTGGCAACTACCTGCCATAAAATCCCTTTGATAAAAAGCCTTTAATTCATTTCCATTTGCATGAGTAAAGTACACCTATAATTTATTTGATATTCATTTCAGTCTTTTTACTCCTCACCCAGTTAGAACACAAAAAACCCAATACTCACACTAGGATACTTTCCTGTTTGCACATACACAGGAGCAAACTATAGCAAAATTATCTTATATTTCATTTTGAAGTATGGTATCAGTATTGTCTTGATAAAAAACATAGGTTTTTGTACACTACAGTACTGCAAAATACACACAAAAAAAGTATCAGTGATACTTGTACCAATATTCCTTATGCAAGGGAGAAAAATACCTGTTTGCAATTTTCTGTCTGATTTCTCTCAGTCCTTGGCACAACAGTGGAAGGAAGTAAAGATACCTGTTTTAATTCTGTCTAAGGAAAGAAATAGAAAGTTATGTTACCAAATGCCTGTAAAAAAAAACAATACTAAGCTTTTAATAACTGGCAGGCTGTAGCTAAGGATGTCTTGCTACAGTTATAGTCACTCAAGTCTGTTGTGCATGCAGTATTTTAACTAGGCTAATACAGAGTTTTCTCTTTCAAGCGCATAAGGTCTAAATTTATTTTAATTAAACCCTTATTAGTTCTTCTCCCTTTAATGAAGTATTATGATACACATTTTACTGCTACCATACGCACTGCCATATCTGCAATGTTTTCATAGCACCCGACTGAATTAAAATTTTATAATGTGTCCAATTTAGATTTTATCTGCAAGTAGTCTTATTAAAGTAATGCTGCATTGCATTTAGCAAAAAAGAAAAAAACAACCTTGTATTGGCTCAGCTTGTTAACTCCAAGTGAGAGGTCAGTATACATACGAGTAATTTTTGCTAAAGATGGTCAGCAATTTCATCCTTACATGCACCTTAATTCAACCAACAAACTATTTCAACACTTCTACCATCCCCAATCCTAAGACAGTGCAGACAGTTACCATATGCAGTGCCCAAAGCTCCACATCTGTGTAGTGGGGAGCAAAAATCTGCGGGAAAAGAAGTGTAGCAGGGACCAACAATTCCGTCTCCAGAGAAATACATACTTGGTACCACATCAGAGACATCACACAGGGATTAGCAGATTACCTTATTAAAATACCAACCAGCACGTACTGAAACTTCAGAAGTATTTTGAAGGCATAAGGCAGAACTCCACACAGTTCTTAAGCTTGCTTCATGTTAGGCAGGTAACTATTAAAACGCACTGTGTTAAATCAGTACATTTTCTTACCACATCGTTCTGGAGTATTTCTATGGATTTCTTGTATTCTTCGATAGCTGTCTGTATATTCTCAACATCATGAGAAACACTGGTAAGTGTGCTACCTATGTTCGCTACAGTCTGGAATAAAGAAAATGACAAAAATCTCAGTCTTCCTCAAACTGCACTGCCCCAAAATTTCAATCTGCTAAACACAATGTTTTGTTAGTGAAACTGCAGGCAGACTGCCACAAAAATACGCATATGTTTTCAAGTATTCAGAACTTTCTTTGCAGACAAAACTGCAAATTATACCACATCATATCCAGGCCAATAAACAAAGACACACTCTACACGATGACAGCTTAAGCTAGATAACTAAAATTACAGGTTTGCTACTCCCACTCCCAAAACAATACAAATGTTCTGGCATTAATTAAAAAAAAAAAAAAAATCCTGATATGAAGACATCTTACCTCCTCTCTAAATGGAGTATTTGTACTGAATACAAGGATACTGACATCACCGATTTATCCTGCCTTCACTGTCTTTCAGGGCTACCCAGACACATCATACACCACAAAACTAATCTGCCAAAGGTTACAGATTAGATTTTCAGCAAGTATTGCTTTTTTAAAAAGGCAAGAATAGCTCTGAAGCATCAGGACAGCCACTGTGAATTCTGTGGTACAGCCAGTGTGCTCCAACAGCTGCCTTTGCTTCTGACTACCCCTGTCTCATCCTTCCCTTGCCTCCACCTATGTGAATTCCTCCTATCCCCAGCTCTAATTTTAGAAAGTAACTATTCTGTAAAGCTGCAGTGGTGTTTTAGCAGCTGACAGCATAGCACCTATCAGAGTCAGACTGTCAGCCAGGACATCCACAAACACTAGAGGAATCACAGAATCTTAAGGTTGGAAAAGACCTCTAATATCAAGTCCAATCGTCAACCCAACACCACCAAAGGTCACAATAACAGGACAGAGCGTGCCCCTATGCTTCTCATTCCATTTTTAATACTTTCTTCAATCATTAAAACAAACAGAACCCATCTAAAAATACCCTTTTCCTATGACCCTGTTAAGCCCATAAGCTCTTAAGGCACAAAAGTGACCCTCTAGCTTCCCAGACTATATTCAAAAGATATTCACACAAATCTTCCTCCAGCTTTTCATTTTGCAATTCTGAACACAGGTTCAGTAAGCAATCTCTCTGTCCTGGACGATCTCAGGACACCTTTAGCACCTTTCATCAGTCTGAACAAAAGCTGCTGTCCAAGAGGAACTCCGTCAGTAATCCTTCAGGACTCTAACACCAGCAGGAAACTCCCCATTTTCAGGAACAGTACTTACAGGGAAAAAGACTTAAAACCAAAATCCTACTCTAAGAACAGCAGCCTTTTCCTAGAATCATAGAATAATTTAGGTTGGAAAAAACCTTTGAGATCATTGAGGCAGTGCTAGGTTAACAGCTGGACAAGCCCGCCACTGAAAACCATGTCCCTAAGCACCACATCTACATGTCTTAAATACCTCCAGGGATGGTGACTCCACCACTTCCCCAGGCAGCCTGTTCCAATGCTTCATAACCCTTTCAGGAAAAATTTCTTCACTAATATCCAATCTAAACCTCCCCTGGCAGAACTTGAGGCCATTTCCTCTTGTCCTATCACTTGTTACTTGGGAGAAGACACCAACACCCACCTGGCTACAGCTTCCTTTCAGGTAGCTGTAGAGAGTGATAAGGTCTCCCCTCAGCCTGCTCTTCTCCAGGCTAAACAACCCCAGTTCCCTCAGCCGCTCCTCATAAGACTTGTGCTCTAGACCCTTCACCAGCTTCGCTGCTCTTCTTTGGACACGCTCCAGCACCTCAATGTCTTTTTTTGTAGTGAGGGGCCCAATGCTGAAGACAGTATTCAAGGTGCCAAGTACAGAATGACAATCACTTCCCTAGAGCTGCTGGCTATGCTAGTTCTGATACAAGCCAGGATGCTGTTGGCCTTCTTGGCCACCTGGGCACGCTTCTGGCCACAGTACTAAGCCCTGGGGAACACCACTTGTGACCGGCCACCAACTGAATTTAACTCCATTCACCGCAACTCTTTGGGCCTCGCCCTCCAGTCAATTTTTTACCCAAAGAGTACATCCATCCAAGCCATGAGCAGCTGGTTTCCTCAGGAGAATGCTGTGGGAAACAGTGTCAAAGGCTTTACTAAGTCCTGGTAAACAACATCCACAGCCTTTCCCTCATCCACTAAGCAGGTCACCTTGTCATAGAAGGAGATCAGGTTAGTCAAGCAGGACCTGCTTTTCATGAACCCATGCTGACTGGGCCTGATGCCCTGGTTGTCCTGTACGTGTCGTGTGATGGCACTCAACATGATCTGCTCCGTAACCTTCCCTGGCACCAAGGTCATATTGACAGTCCTATAGTTCTCCAGATCCTCCTTCTGGCCCTTGTTGTAGATGGGCATCACGTTTGCTAACCTCCAGTCAACTGGGACCTTCCCAGTTAGCCAGGACTGCTGACAGACAATTTCTTCCAAGAAAAGCAGGTAATCCCAAAGACAGCTGAATGCAATGGACAGTTGAGCAGGAGATTTTTCACCAGGGCTATCAAAAGCCAGGCTACACACCTACACCCACTGAAGTTCTCCTGCATGACAAGAAATAGTGCAGCATGCGTGCAGAGGTGCAATTATATCAACTTTCATATCCCAGTGAAACCTATCACTTCTCATTAACATGATACTTACAAACCATTAAAACTATTGTATTTAAACCTCCAAGCAGTTTTTCTACATTCAACACCTTGCAATATACCTCCTGGAAGGATTCCAGCTCTTTTTTTTATTATATCAACTTTCCAAAACATAAATGCAAACAAGATGGCATCAAGAGAGCAGTGGAAACAGATGCCACATCTAACACCTTACCTAGACTCAACAGTGGAGACTAGAAAGAACTCAAAAGTTCCCAAGATCTTTGATTCTCACGAAGCGTGACCAAGGACGGACTTATTTCAACATGAAAAAGCCTTGCTGTTCAGCAGATCACTGCAAGCTGACATCTGTTGTCCCTAACACTTTGTCCTGACAGTACTGAAGGCAGCAAGATGACAACGAGGTTTTTCTACATTATACATATATATAAAAATAGAATAAAGTAGGTGCAGGTTCCAGACTAGGTACTGCCTTAAGATGTACTTCTGATATGACACAGTGAAAATCCATCATGCTCATAACAGCAAATTAGAAGATTAGGAAATAGCTTTGTACTCCCAGAAACATAAATCCTAGCAGCCTGTTCAGCCAAAGCACACTAATTGCTTTGCATGTGACTACCTGTTGATTATACATTAATTTTGTAGGATAGGAAATGAGAAGTGGAAACCCGTAAAAGCCACAAAGTCTGGACTGACATTAAGTGTTAGCCAAATATAAATACTTATTGCTAAATAAATAGAACTGCCATGGAAGAGCTGGGGAAGTTTCAATGAGCCATTCTTTTTTTACAAAAATAAACTGGACAGTTCTTTGGTAAACAGTCAGCTGAGGCACATTGTAAGACACTGTTATTAACAGAAGTGACTTTAGAAGTAAGCTTGCGTCACCCAGTAGGGCCCATCTTTCAAGGGATTGTCAGAAAACCATCCCAGTACAATTCATGTTTTGCTGTGCATGTACTGAACACCAAGAAAACTCCCACACTAACGTTCCAGGCCCACCACTCCCCAAGTTAGACCTCTACCTGCATCCAGACCGTAAATGCAGAGCCAGATGCAGAACTATAGACTGTTAGAGATGAAAATGGATTGCTTTCTGGAAAACTTCCTCTTTTCAAATTAAGAAAGCTCAACAAACCACATATTTGCAAGCAGAATTGTAAAACTGCAGACAGACATTTTGCTAGTGTGTTAAAAGATATTAAGATTAGCAACCTGAAGGAAAGCACCAAAAATATCAGTGCCAAGGTGAAGAAGTGACAACATAATACAAGCAAATGCATCTCCAGAAAGAGACACTAGGCCTTCAATTTTTTTACCTGCCATATGTTATTGTGGGACCATACAGTATCAAGAATAGGAAGTCTAATTTAAAAACAAGATAAGCAAATACTCCTCACATGTAATTCAGGTAACTCCTGTTGTCACTGCTGTCCCCAAGAGCCCAGCTACAGCTTAGCAGCACAGAATGCTTTTAGCAACAGCCACATTTACAGTACTTGCCTTCTGAAGTTTCTCTACTGTAATAGGAAGAGAAATCAGATCAGAAGCAGCCTTTATGTTGTTTTTGAGATGATTTACTGTTGAGGTCAATAGTGATATCTAAAAACAAAGAGAAGTATTTAGAATTAGTCAACATAATCCTGATTTTGATGTTCCCCAATGCTAATGACTTAAATTTGTAACATTAAAACATAAGACAAGACAAAATTATATATGCACACATACAAAACACCCCTGGCTGTAGGTTACAAGTCCCACATTAAAAAAATATTCTGCCTCTTGCTACAGAAGATTTTTTTATTTTTTTTAAACTGAATGAAAGTCATAGAAGCCCCTTCTTTTCAATAAGGTATCCTCTGCCCATTTTACATTCATCCCATTAGAGAGAGGCTGTTGCCCAAGAAAGGTGTAAAAAATTGTGCAAGAAGCCCTTGCATGGAGGAAACAAGTCATCCACTTCTGTATTTAGCAATCAAACCTGGCTGGCAAAACCCAAAGCCATGCAATTTCTCCAGCTGAGTGACAGGCAAAGAAGTTGCACGTATCACCCAAACCTTCTGCTACAAAAGTGGAACAGTGACAACCTGAGTATAGCAGGTTAACTCAATTTCTGTCAACTGTTTGACCCAGACAGCAAGCTATTCAGTGGGTCAAGATCACTTATTCCAATTGAGAAATTGTCAGATAAATTAAAAACAACTACATGCTAGTCATTAATTGCTAACACTATTGCTTTAAGGTCAATTTGTAGCTATTGGTAGTCAAAACAAAGAAAAATAATTTCTTTTCACATTTGACAACGCAAAAGTAGAGCAGATAAAACTCACTTTCTTCTGGCTAAAAAAAAAAAAAAGTTGCTTCACAAGCTGAAGAAATGGGCAAGATCCTAACTTTACCACAGGCCAATGTTGATCACCTGGTGTACAGAGTCTCTGGTTCCACAGCTGTGAATATTGGCTGAAATAAATTCCCAGCAGTACATCCCAACAATTCATGGAAAACAACAGTAACTAAATTTTGATCCCCAGAAGAGCCGGCTCAGACTCTAACCAGCCCCTGAGGTAACTTGAGGGCCTGCAAGAACCATGTGCAAGTATCTTTAACGTCCAGGTGCAGATGACAGCGTTTTAGAAGTCCAATGAGGCACCCAAATATCTGTGGATAATGCATACTGGCAGGTGCCTGAGACAGCAAGTCAAATTTTCAAATATATTTATGTGCCCCATTAAGCACTCAACCACTGCATAGGGCTGAAGAAAAAACAATCTGAGCAGGCACCTCAATACTCTTAAAAACTAAGCCCAAAGCACCACTGTCAGGGAGAGTCCCCCACACACAGTTTTCGATACCACTAACTGTGAGTAGCTCTGAACTTTTAGCCTCCGAGGCAAGAATTTCAGTAAGAGCCTTGCTGGATGCTTTGTTTGAAGCATGAGTTAATACAGCAGCTGAGGAAACAGCTTTCTGTTAAGTGGCTTAGTTCTAGCTGCATAAACAGAGCTAAGATTTACATCAGCTCAGATTCCAAGTGTGTATTATCAGATTTTATATTCATGAGACACCAGTACTTCATTTGTAGCAACATGAACTTGAACTGATTTGGGTAACTTTTCCATGCTTATAAAGCATTTGCAGACACTCTCAGAAATTTGAAATGTCAAATGTCTCATCATAAACATCACAATTATTTGGCAGGAAAATTAAAAAGAACCTGACATCTGTGTGGTTCTAAGTTCTGCCTGAAGTCTTCCCACCAGTTGCGCAATTTCTTCTCTTTGCGATCAGTCTCCAGTCCAACTGGATGCGCAAAATTTTTGCTTGTTTAATAATGAGGCCTATACTCCATTTTAACTTTTATTTTAAAAGTTTAGCACACGGTCACAGAAGTCCTTAGATAAAAGCTCAGCACTGCACTTGAAATTAATTTGTGTAAAAATAAATTTGAATGGAATATTTTATTATTTTTCAAAACCAAGCACTGATCCCTCTCACCTGTTTATTGATCTCTGTGATATTTATCCAAATTTTATTTAGCCCCAGTTCTCCAGTCTCAATTTGTTCTAGTTGCTTTTGCTTCTGCACCAAATCTTCATTCAGTTTAGGAATTTCTTGGAATGATGTCTTTTGATTAGATTCCACTAAAAAAAAAAAAAAAAATAATAATTAAATTTGTTTAAACCCTCCCCACCCCCCAAAGTCCAGGTAAACAGTATTGAAAGGCAAAAGCCAAATTACAAGCAGCAACATCTACAGCAGTGAAAGAAGGCAATAATAGGTTCTACATATAGTTTTATTGCCAATTCAAAATCAAGTGTTTGTTCAGAATGACAGCTCTTTTTTGTTTTAAGAGTACTAAAGTCTGCAAAGAGAACTCAGAGAGACTGTACTAAATTTAATACTTTGCAATAGTACTGTCATTCTGGCAAGCCTCAGCAGGTCCTTATTTAGTGCAGTTATTTTACATTACTTTCACAAAGGGACATGAAATAGTAATGGGACAATAAATAAGAACTGCCAACAATATCAGGGCAAAGGAGGTACACGAAATTAACCTCGGTGCCCTTCTCAAGCCTGCAAATGGGTTACTGACAATGAAGTGAATTCCAAAGAGATTAACATGATTACAGTCATTCCATGTGACAGAAAGACAAGCAAAAAAAAAAATTTATAAGCTTACATGCTAGCGCCTGTTGGTAAACAAATCAGTAAACAAAATGCTTGGAAATAAAGTCAGTTATTACTGCAATTAATACTACAGGAAGAGGGAAACATGCAGCTCAAAAATTCAAGTGTGCCTCAGAAATGCAGCTCTTCCAGGTCTGCAGTGACTAAGCTGTTTAGCTGCAAGTGCTGTTAGGCAATCCTAAATCCCTAGGTCTGGGAAACAAATACGCAAACGTTTTGAGATGGAGATGACAGAGTTCTCCAAAACCTGCACCTCCACCCTGTAACGCAGCACTGAAATGCTCCCTGACCAACAGCCATCGTTCATTCCGCAGACCCCCAAGAGCAGTGGGACATACATGGTACATAGCTGGCAGCTCCCAGAACAAATTTCCGTGTGTAACCCACCCAGGCAAAAGGGGAAGCCTTCACGAGTGCTTCATGCCCATGGAGTAGATATGCCCAAATACACACAACCAGAACGCCGTGCATCTTCAAAAACCCGCTTCACTTTTCTTGAAGCAAGTCCTAAAAGTCATTTCTAGGCACAGAGTAATCTGCATTGATCACTCAAGATTCAAATAACACTTTCAGTTAAGTAAGATGTTGAAAGGTGTATTTTAGCCAAAACAGACTAAGCGCTATTTGTGTGTTTGACACAAGCAGTTCACACTGCATCTGATGTTTCAGAAACTCTTGTAGACAAATTATTTTCTGTTTCGCCCATCTCACTATGTACAGTGAGATTGTATGTACACTCCACTTAACTTTCCTAGCACTGCAAAAAACATTAAAGTGCTATATGCATTCTTAGCATCATTACTAACAACCGAATGGAAACACTACAATAACTTTCCCCTACCCCAAATATATACATGCAAATACGTCTTATTTTTGGAAAGCACTCATACCATAGACAGTTTGTTCAAAGGATAGCAGAACATTAACAGATACCACCATGGAAATCCGCTCTTACGGGGAAAAAACTTGGATGAAGATTCAGAGGAGGAAGATTCTTTTTCCAAACCTGCTGCTGGACAGACAGATCCCGCGCCTTTGTTTCTCCAACCACCTGTCTCTCCAAAACACAATGTTAGCTTTTGGAATCAGGTTATTTTTGCTGTCTTTTTTTGTTGTTCTTTTTAACACTGTGCCTCATTATGAGGCTCCTGTCCAGCTTCTAGGCAGGCTATTACAGTGGCAAGGAAATCTGAGACTATTTTATCACTAGACCAACTATTAAATGCACCGCTTTTCTATCAGAGCTACTGAGAAGAAAACAGACATGCTATCTGTAATTGCCAGACAGCAAGAGAGACAGAGAGAACTGCTTTAACAAAGAAGTCTATGTAGAACAGGAACGATGAAACTTAACTACACCAAAGCCAACAACTGTTGGTATTGTGCAAAACTTTTATTGCCAGTACATACTTAAAGCAGACCAGTCCATGAAGAGTAGTAGTCAGCTTACTCAGAACACAGAAACAGCTACTGCAGAGCTGCTGGGTACGCTCACAGCCACAAAGCAGCGCCTGTAACTGAAGGTGTCCTCCATAACTGGTGGACGCCAGTTATGGCTAGCTTTCAGAGTTCACTATCAGCTAATACAGAAGTACATCTATCAGTAATGCTTTCTTTCACTCCCAGGCAGCAGGTTCCACCTCGGCAGACAACTCCTCACCTCACAGCAGAGTTACACGCCTGAACAGGAAACCCTAAACACCAGCAGCAAAGAATTTCTACATACATTTCCTCAATACCTCTTTTACCACAAGCAAATCAAGCCCCCTGCTTACCTCCAGCCTCCTCATTTCTTAATCGATTTCACCAGCCTTATTTAAAGTCACCTTCACTTCGGGGGTACAAAAATTCTAAGATGAAGACCAAAGCTATGGGACAAAACCCACAGTCAACAACGGTGCTCCTCAGGCAAAATGTTAACTCCCTAGCTTTCCTGAAGCAGCTAGAGACTACCTGAATGCTTGACCTTCACTCTTCTCTGCCATTCACACAGCTCCTCAGCTCATCCTTGCCTTTTTCAATATATAGGATTTTAAACACTACTAAAATAAGGCATCGAAACACATCTTGTGTACAGCGGTGAGGTATAGAGCGCCAAGAGCATACGTTACATGCAAATCTCACTGTTTGTTATACCTCAGCATTACAGAACTTATAATATTGAAACCTTACAGGGACAGGGAAAAACTGAGATCTACAAGCAAAATGCTTCATGTTAACTCCATGCTTCAAAGTCTTAAACATGATGTAACTCCACATTGTATGCAACACAACATAAAAGCTGAACAACAACAGGTCAACACAAGCAAGATAACCATCAGAGGATATGAAAAAAAAAACATTACACCGAAGCAACATTCAAATTGCACTAAAGCCATGGCAAGTATTAGAAATTTTTAAAAGAGCTCAAGACGAGAACAATGTTTCTCATTAATGTTTTTTAAGGGATGCATCAAAATCCCCTAAACTGCTTTTATGGGACTAATCAAAACTTTTACTTTTTAAATAGGGGCTTCCTTTGGAAGACAGCACTCCCAAAAGCAAAGTCAGGAATTTTAGAAACGTAAGTAAAAGCAGCTACAGGCCCACTGAGTCCAGCGTCCCTATTCCTCAGGAGATACACAGCAGACAAGACTATAGAACATTTGCCTTAGATTCGCCCAGCCTCCAAGTGTTTTTGGCTCAGAGGACTCCTCAATACAGGGGCAGTTTGTCTACTCAGTACTTTCAGATTTTGAATAAGCAGGCAGGCAACTAAAGCTCTTCACACTGCCCAAAGTAAATGTGAAATAGCATAGTTACGTTGACACTACTTACTAGTTCGAAACTTCTCCTTTATTGCATCCAGATCCTCCTTGAGAGCCACCTGCATCCAGACTAAGCCAACGCACGCTACCACACAAGCGGCAAGAATGACAAACGCACATAGTGGGTAACACAACTTGCAGCATCGTAGATAGTCGCCCCTGGATAAAACAAAAAATAATAGGTTGTGAATATTCAACAGTACCAAGGAAAGTTTTATTTTAAATGCTCTTCTATCAAAGTAAGAGACAGCACTGGAACAGCACATGCTTTGGCTGACAATAGCTAACAAAGAGCTTTTCCAAGAATAAATAAGGTTATAGAGTAACAGGGCTATTACTCTCTGTTCAGTTTATCCTCAGGAGGCACATCTAGCAGATTTTAGAGCAGCTGTCAGGTTTCCTTTACTAAGATTTCCTGCTCTGCTCACATAAACTTGTTCAGAACATCTGCTCGATAGCTTGGAAAGCAAGCTTCAAGAAAGAATATTACCATAATGTTATGACAAGTACTTCTAGATTATCCTAAAGCGCAAAAGCCTAAGTTTCTCTGAGACAAGCCTACTTTTAATTATTCTCAGAGGCCCATTAACAACGCTGTTACCTAACAGAAAGGCTTGTTTATTGGCAAAAGCACGTCACATCCAAGAGAAAGCCAGCACCGCCTCAGCTTGCGGATACAGGACTGTACCACGCCGAACACAGCAGATAACTGCGCTCAACATTTCAAGCGACTAACCCCGAGCTGCTCAAAGGACTGCGGCTGCAGCGAGCACAAAACAGAAAGCACAAGAAGAAAAAAAGCCAGAGGGTGGTTCACATCCACTTCCACACCCAGCCAGGCCACCCGTCGGGCCAGACGGGCTCAGGGCAGCTCCAGGTCTTTCCTGGCAGACCCCAGCGCCCCACAAGCCCCCGAGAACCGCGAAGCTGACCCGCTAAGAGCAACGCAGCCGCCTCCGGCACCGCCCCGCAGACCGGCGCCGAGGCCAGGGGCTCCCCCCGCGAGGCGGAGCGGGGCCGGGGCCCGGAGGCAGACTCCCAGCCGGGCCGGGCAGGACCGGGCCGGGCACCCAGCGGCAGCCCCGGGGACTCACTTGCCGCAGCGGCCCCGCGCCCCCGCCGCCGCGAACTCGTCCTCCTCGGAGCTGGACTCGGAGTCGGAGGCGGGGGGCTCGGTGCGCAGCAGCCGGTGGCCCGAGCCCTTCTTGGCGGGCTTCTTCCTGCGGCCGTCGGCGGCCAGGCCGATGAGGGCGTTCAGCTCCTTCCGCTTCTTCATCCTCTTGTGGGGGGTCGGCGGCGGCGCGGCCGGCGGCTGGCTCCCACCTCCTTCCTCCTCCTCTGCCGCCGCCGTCGCGNCGACTGGGCCCGGCGGAGGCCCTTTCTCCCAGAGGTAACGGTGGCAGGGAAGCGGCGTTGCCTGGCGGCTGCCTGCCACAAAGCTGCCGCGTNGAAGGACCGCGAGTTCGAGTCCTGCCCCCGGC
Source organism: Aramus guarauna (assembly GCA_013400195.1). Classification (NCBI taxonomy): domain Eukaryota; kingdom Metazoa; phylum Chordata; class Aves; order Gruiformes; family Aramidae; genus Aramus; species Aramus guarauna. The sequence continues at coordinate 35,899 of VXBL01004962.1, forward strand.
GAGTGGGCCGAGCGGAGGCGGCCAGATAGCGGCTAAGCGGAGGGGCCCGGCCGG
>VXBL01004962.1:36550-98442 GCA_013400195.1 Aramus guarauna
GCCCGAGCCCAGGCGGCGGCGGGAAGGCGGCCGGGTCGCTGCCTTCGCCGAGGAGGGATGAAGGTCTCCTGGCTGGGCGTGGATGTGTCCCGGGTGCTGCACCTGGCTGCCGTCTTCTGCCTGACCTGCGTGCTGCTGAAGGCCATCCAGCTGTACCACCGGCGGCGGGAGCTGCTCAGGGCGCTGGCCGACTTCCCCGGCCACCCGACCCACTGGCTCTTCGGCCACGTCCACGAGGTAGGGCGAGAGCCGGGTCTGCGCTGGGGGGGGCGGGGGGAGCGGTTTCCCCCGGTGTGGGGGGAAGGATGCTGGTGGGACTCGTAGCCGTGCTGCAGGAAAACGGCTTCTCCCTTTTCCCAGGGGACAGGGAAGGGCGGGCATCCTTTTTCTCAGCCGTACAAACTGCTGCCTCCGCCTGTGATGCCTGGAGGACAGCACGGGCAGGCCGTTGCAGAACGAACGGAGGCGGTAGCCGGCTCACAAGTAAAGAAAGCAATAACATAACGTGGCGTGCGCAGGGCTGTCGCGGGTGTAACCCAGCGCTGGTGCTGGAGGCAGCGGAGCTGCGCTGCTCCATCCCGGGGCAGGCCCGCCGGCACCTCTCTGCTCCCCGCGACAGTCGGGGCACGGCTGCTGCGGCCACCCCTGGGATGCCGTGCGGATGCACGCTGCTCCCAGCATCCAGAGGCACCTTTTGTCCCTTGCCAGCTCGCGTCGGCTTCACGGCCAGGTGGGCCAGACGGGCTATTGATCATTTTGAGTCACGTCTAAGCCACAAAAGACATCCCAGGTATAGCGTCCTGCGCAGGGGCCGTGGATCCTTTAATGGTTGCAGTAAAGCTGTGACTAACTAAACCACGTACGTAATAAGCAAGCCTTGTTCTGGGTGGCATGGGTGACTGTTCCCCGAGGTACGTGCTTGCCAACACAGATCAGCGTGTCTGCCCTGGCAAACAGATTTCCACAACTCATCAGCAGCTTCGTGAGGAGTAACTGAGCTGCCTGATGCAAAAGGCTTTTCCATACGTGCCAAAAGCTGCTTATAATCACCCTGGCCTCTGCTGATGCCCTGCTCTGGTCAAATCTGTGGCACGCTAAATAACTGGCACACTGAAAAGTAGTGGGAAATCTGGAGGAGACCTCCGAGGACTTGTCTCTGCTGTGGCAGCCACAGTTTTGCTGCACGGGACGGGACGGGACAGTCAGTCTTTTGGCAATATGAGCATGAAGACAGGCCAGTTCAGGGCTTCGTTGTGCTGCCAGATAGACTTTAAAACTGCAATCAAATAACATTCGCCAGTTTGTCAGTAGTGACTATTTATCCTGGAAAGGAATTTAACCACTGGCGCGAGTCACTCGCTCCCGTCATGGCTAGGTTGTTCACGGCTCAACTTTCACCTTGGGCAGAATCTTTTTAAGGATTCCTGGTTTGCAAATTTAATCATTTGCTGATTAAATGCTGCTGAATTCTGCAGAGCCTGACAGTTCATTGAGCCGGTGAGGAAGCTGGCAATGCTCTGAGCACCTTCTGAATACAAAGTTTACACATGCCTCAGAGGAGGACCTGAGAGGCGTATTTAGGGAGAGCAGGGAGCTGCCCCGCGGGCGCAGGGGGGCTGTCGGTCCCTGGCAGCCCTTTGCCTGTGTCTGCCCTGGGCGGGTGGCTGGTGGAGGGGAGCCAGCCTGGTTCTCACTGAGCACAGCGCAGCTTCGTGCTCAGCTTTCAGCTCCTCTGTTTTCTGTTTCATTTGCTAGGGGTGTGTAGTCATTAACAGCGCCTTTAAGTGCCTCTTCCCAGATGCTTTTAGTGTTGGATCCATTTCAAAACTTGCATTTCAGTGTGAGATCAGGCTATTACCTTTTTTCCCTAGACCCAAGCGGGGGTTATACTTTTCTTTTAAAGCCCCCAAGGGAGGAAGAAGTAGAAGTGATGGTCTTGCACGCAGAGGCCAGTAGCTGGAGCCGTGGTTAAGAAGCAGGACCTGTCCATTCCTGTTCCTCCTCCTCAGCCTGCAGGACTTTACACCCTCTGCCCAGGGGTGCTTGGCACAGCGGGTAGAGGTTACTCACCTTGGCGGTAACCTCTCCTCTCAAAAAAACCCATCCCACCCTCTGCCAGTGCAGGGATGGTTCTTGTTAGCACAAACTGAGGCCAATGCTCCAAAACCAAGGTCGGATGCAAAGGCTTCTAGCGTTAGGACTTCTGCCGGTGAGGTTTGCTTGACATCTCCCAATTACTTTCATTTATGCTTTCTGTGATTTCATGACAGGAGGAAGCACAAGCAGACATATTAAAGGGACTTTCACGTGTTCAGGTGTCACTCGGCTAAAGGCACTGTGCCAAGCCCCACTTCTGCTGGCATTACTGAAGGGATGGGCACTGGGGAAGGCTGCCTCCTTTTACCCCAAAACTTGATCCCTGCAACCAGAAAAATTGATGGTTCTCTTTAGTAAGTCCAAAATCTGGAACTTGAGTGAGAGAAGTTGAATGATAACTTTTTATCATAAAAGATAACTGAATGTAGTTTGCCATTCTGCCACGAGAGACGCACGGGATGTGCTTCAGGGACCTCCTGGCTCACAAGGAAGGGGGCTCAGCCTTGGTGCACAGAGCCTGGATGTGCCCCCACGCAGCCTGTGCAGTCCTCTGACAGATGCACCGTGGCTCCTGAGCGTCCTCTCCAAGACAAGCCTGACATGGGTGATCATTTGAGTACAAACCATCTCTGGGGTTGAGAAACACTAACTAAACTAAAAGCTGAGCTGAGCTAACTCAGCACCAAACATTCACTTCACTCAGTCAACAGGGTGACTTCGTGGCTGATTTCTGCACCAGAATATAGATGTAATTAAGCTTACAGCTTCAATTCAAAGCAGCAGCAGCTATGTCAGCTCTAGCTCACCAAAATCCTTCTCCCTGCATATTGTGGCAGAGTAGTTTCTGTTCAAAGAGAATTCTTACACAGTTTTGTCTCCGTGATCTTTTTTTCTCTGCCTGTGACTTTGGATCTTCCCACTGATCTTATTCTTTGGCTATTGCCTGTTTAATATACAACACTAGCTATAAAATCAATAAAACGGTTATCACTTTTGAAGAGCAAACCTGCCAGTGCTGCCGATACGAACGCTGATGTTCACGTTGCTCCTCAGCATACAACTTCCAAGAACCAGAGACGAACCTTTGTTGGAACGTGAGCTCTTCACTGCCTTTTAAATTCAAATCCTGGAAATCAATGAAATCTTAATCTAGCATTACTAACCAGCATCCCCTTCTCTGTACACTCCATTGGTGACTTTGGACTCATTCTTTTGAATTTTACCTGGACACTGGCCTTCACCTAAATGGCTGGAGGAAGCGTGGGCCCAGGTTTCCCAGTCAGAAGGCGTCTTTGCACTGAGTCAGATGCCGTTGGCTGCTGTAAAAGTGCTGCTGTGTTCTCTCATGACTGCAGGGTGCTAATTGCTTAGCCGTGTGTGAGTGAGAACATATTTGCATGCCACAAAATGCAGTTGCTGTCTGGGGCAAATCTTCTTTGGGGTGGCCATGGAAAGAGAGAGCAGATAACGTGCGTGCGCTGATAGGCACCAGCACTGTCCCTAAGGATGTTCTCCATGGTTAGCATCAATTGATAAGAAAGAATTGTCTTATATAAAGTTTAAAAGTAACAAGCATCTCTACTTCTCATGCTCTGCAAACCCAGAGCGACAGCATCTTGTTTGCGATTACCTGGTTTTGTGATACAGAAAGACTTTGAGCTTTTTAAGAAAGTGGTTTGGGAGATTTTGAGTTTTTTTGTCTGAATCTAAGTATTCTTTCTCTTTTTACTTCCCCACAACTACAGTTTTTCAAAGAGGAAGAGGTCCTGGACAAGGCAGAGAGATGGGCACAGAAGTACCTACACGCTCACCCTCTGTGGTTCGGGAGTTTCTCGGCATTCCTGGTTGTCACCAATCCCGACTACGCCAAGGCTCTGTTGGCCAGAGGAGGTGAGGAGATGATGCCTTCAGCAGTAGAGCAACAACCACAACTTGCAGATTTTCCCATGCCAGCCTAAAAATTCACGGCAAGGTGGGGTTTCACAGGGAGGTTGTGTTGCAGAGATCAGCTGAAGGCGTGGAGAGCCTTCATGCCACGCTCTTGGTGCTTCAGGCACAGGGCTGCAGGGGTGACCAGGGCCCCTCCAAGTCTGGCAAATCAAACTTCCTCAAGTGCTCCTTGAACTGTTGTCTTCTCAGTGCCTGCCCCTAGCAAGGAGTAGACAGCTGCAAGTTCTTTTCTCAGCTCAGACCCCTAGTTCCTACTGCAGAACCATATCTTTAGTGCATCCGGAGAGAAGGGTGCTAAACAGTCTTCTCTGGGAGGGTTAATCATTTATCACACAGCACAGACTTTGGACTACCAATATTCTTGTTTATTCCAGTGTGGATGTCTGCTTTTATACAGACATATGCCTGTTTCTTGCAGCTGGGCCAAACAGTGTTATTTTGTTGTGAAATACTGAATTCTGCAGGAATGCCACCAGTTCTGCTTCATACCCAGCCAAAAGTGAGAGCCCAGAGGGAGCTTTCAGGAACAAACCGGTGGGTTGATGCTACTGAAACATTTACCATTTTATTTTATCTTTCTTGATTTTTTTTTTTTTTTTACAGATCCCAAGGATAACATCAGCTATAAACACCTTATCCCATGGATTGGTATGTATTCCCAGAGCTTTGCCTACCAGGAATGATTCTGAAGTTAGTCAAGAACATGCTATAAGCAAACAGCATTGTGCTTGTCCCTTGATGCGGTTATAGCTAAAAGCTTCCTGAACTTATTACCTTTATTGAAAAAGGTACTAAATAATGGGGATTTTTCGTGATTCAAGGAAGGAAAGGTCAGACGTAGTCATATGTACAACTGAGAACCACTTACATGTCCGTAGATAGCAAAGGGGGGCGGTGGGAGAAGCTCAGATTCAGTGGAGGACTGGTGAAAACTGATCTGAACTTCTCAGCTCCAGCAATGTCGGTGTTTCTTTTCAGAGGCAGCACTGTGTCATTTGGGTGAGCAGGGCTCTGCTCAGCCCTGGGAACGCTGGACATTTGGAAATACTGTCTCGTAGCAGCTCAGAGAGCAGATTTAATAATGTTTCTTGCAGGTGAAGGCTGTGTCTGCAGGCAGGTGAAAGCAGCCTGCTTGTGCCCAGCAAAACATTCCTTGCCTGTGTTTCCCCAGGGAACGGGTTGTTGATCTTACATGGGCCAAAATGGCACCAACATCGAAAACTCCTGACTCCGGGGTTTCATTACGATGTCTTGAAACCGTACGTGACCCTGATGGCAGAGTCTACGAACGTGATGCTGGTAGGACTCATATCTGATGTTCCTCTCTCTGCCCTGTTTTCTTTACCCTGATCTTGACTGGTTGGTCGGTAAATGCTGGAGCAGAGTTTTGTTGCAGTGCCCTTACTCACAACTTGGTAATTGTCAGGACAGGCTGTGTCCTGGCAGTGGTGTCCGGGCATGATGGAAACCCGTGTGAATTACAGGTGAGGGGCACCAGGCGCTGTGCATGTGGACCAGCAGGAGTCTGAGTGCCGGATCTGTTCCTCCTCCTTTGCCTCTATCCAACCTCCCCAGCAGGTGATCCTGGCTGTCCTCCTTCCCACTGGCCCAGGGAGCAGTCAGAAGTCAAGGGCTGGAGAGCCAGGAGAGCTTTTGCAATGCACACAAAGTGCCCGGCAGTTTATAATTCCTTGCACACAATGCAAAGTGCCTATTGTGGGAGCCCATGCCACCAGGTGGCAATCGTTGTATGCGCTAAGGACATAAATCTGTCCATATGAGTCCTGTTCCCCAGCCTGGTTTCATGCTGTGGGAGCTCAGATGTGACTGAGCTCCTCCGTCTCCTCCCTTTCTCAGCTTTTGAGTCCACCGGTTCCTTACAGCCACAAAGGGACAGAGGATTCAACATCATTTCGTGTCTGCCAGGCAAGAGAGACACTATTTATAGTTTCTCTTGGGCACCAAACTCATGTGTGCTTGAGAGTGGACTCGGTGAAGCCCAATGCCAACATACACTGCTCTTGTGGAGGAAACACACTGCACCCTAAGAAAGACTCTGGTAAGACGCCCTGTCACCCAGCAATCCACCCGTCCTGGGCTTCTCCAGGGTGCCCTTGCCCCGGGGTAAAGTGTACCAGGGCTCACCACTGCCAGGATGCGACACTAGCAGCTGCCTGAGACAAATCTTGTATTAACCACCCCGCTCTTGGCTTCCCTTCTCCAGGATTTTGATGGCAACTAAGAGATCCTCTTCTTTTTTTTCCACTTCTCTGGGATGTATCCCTAGCTGAGCACTCATTTAACCAGAGAGTAACTGCAGATTGTGCAGAACTGTCCCTTGCCTTCTCATTCCTGTCTCCTTTGTGCCCTAGGATAAATGGGAACAGCTGATCACAGACGGGAAACCGGTGGAGCTCTTTGAGCACGTCAGCTTGATGACTCTCGATAGCATCATGAAATGTGCCTTCAGTTGTCACAGCAACTGCCAGACCAACAGGTCAGTGCTGGCTGTCCCAAACCCTGGCAGAAATTTTGAAGCTCAGAAGGGAAATGGGCAAATTGCTTGTCATGATGCTCCCAAATTTACAAACTTTCACCATTCCCCTCTCCCCAGGAAAAACAGCTACATCCAGGCTGTCTATGAACTATGCCACATGGTGCACCAGCGCCTCCGCATCTTCCCCTATCACAACGACATCATTTACTGGCTCAGCCCCCATGGATTTCGGTTCAGGAAGGTCTGCCAGCTCGCTCACGACCACACAGGTATTCCCTGCCTTCATCCTGTCCCAAGGCTTTCAAACAGGGTGCGTGATGGCTGACCAGAGGCAGTCGTTACCTCCTTGCCCATGCAGCGATCCTGCCAGAGACTCAGAGCTGGGATCCACGTAGAGCATCATCTTGCAGCAGTGGTCTGATCTAGGCATGAAGCAAGGGGGTCTCACAGCTCCTGGGTTACTAAACTGGACTAACAGAGGAATTCCACTCTGGGAACACTCCTGTTAAATGACCAGACACTGGTGAGACAAGGGATGGGTGCTGCAGGAAACACCGATGAAAGGAATGATTTTCCTTTCCAGGCCAGGTGTGATTTTAAATGCAGGAAGGGTCAGTAAAATAGGCTGATGGGTCTCAAATTTGCAGAAAAGGATGGCAATGTTCACGGCATTTGTTGCTGTGCTGCTGAAAACCCAAAACTGCCTGGGATGCAGAAGCACACCTACCAAATGCATTGTGGACTGAGCAGTGGTCACCCCCTTGGGTGAGCTTTGCATTCACGGGGCCATTTTGCAGCTCAGCATCTCCTGCCCCTGCTGAACCTTTAACTCTTTCTTCCCCAGACAAAGTGATCCGCGAGCGAAAGGAGTCCCTTAAAGATGAACGGGAATTTGAAAAGATCAAGAAGAAGAGACATTTGGACTTCTTGGACATTCTGCTGTGTGCCAAAGTGAGTGGCGAGGGCGGATGTGCAACAGGGCAGCAGGCTGCAAAAGCCAGTCAGTCTGTGCAGGGGTGCCACCAGCCGCCAGAGACCTTCAGGACTGCACGAGCCATTAAAATAAATTAGCCCAGTCCTGCCCAGTTGAGGAGGGGCCAAGGTAATCTGAGTTTCCATCACTGAAATGTTGGTAGCGTCTGTTGGGGAATACAACATGCAGAGGCATTTCATAGTCCTGGTGGTTTGTTATTGGGGGGATAAAGGGATTTACGAGTGAAGGAAAAGGGACCCTGGATTCAGTCTAAAGAGAGATTGATTTTGTTTATACATATTCCAGGGGCATCACCACCCCTCTTTGCAATGGCTGAAAGAACATAATGGTCCCTTCTGAGATACTATATTGGCTTGTTTTTTTTTTATATATATGTGTCTGTGTGTGTGACACTATAATATATATAATCTATATGTTCTGTATTATCTATATTATATACCATATATACTACATATACATGGGCCACTGAAAGTGTCTCTGGACTCTTAGGACGAGAATGGAGCTGGACTGTCTGATGAGGACCTGCGCGCCGAGGTGGACACGTTCATGTTTGAGGGCCACGATACGACAGCCAGCGGGATCTCCTGGCTCCTGTACTGCCTGGCGTCACACCCTGAGCACCAGGCACGGTGCCGGGAGGAGATCCAGGGGATCCTGGGGCACCGAGAGACGCTTCAGTGGTAAGGTTGCACATTGCCTCAGCTGATAACGTTTTTCCCATTGCTGCCATTTCTAAGTGAGCAATGTCTTCAGGGCTTGACAGCTGGGGTGCTAAAGATTGCTGTGTGCACAGGGACTTCATAGGATGGAGCAGGTACTGCATCCTTCAGCTAAATCTTCCTCCCTGCCCTTCACGGCTGACACAAGAACCACCCCAGACCAGGAGGGACATGCTGGGTGCCCTACCAAGACCTGGGCCACCAATGTTGCTCTTTGCTCTCTCCTGTTTTCTCACCACAGGGCATTGTAGTCACGGCTCTTTCACTGTCACTTTGCACTTGAGCTTGTTCAGAGGTTGTTAAAGTTGTTCAGAGGTGTCCTAGGGTCCCCAGCTTGCAGGAGCTTGTTGTTGCAGATGGAGGGATTAGAGATGCACTTCACTCGCAAGGGAGAAGCAGCGATATATTTTACTGACAACAAAGTTCAATGGTACATGTGACAGTGGTTTAACAAGATTGGATGGCAAGGTACACTGGATTATTTACTGCATAGAGAACAGGGTCAGACAAAACTGTCAGGGAGACCCTCCTGTTGAGTCTTGAGGTTCAGAGAGGACCACCTTTGCTTTCTAAACTCCTGGTCAGAGGTATCTAGATGCAGCTGGATCCAATCCTCGTCTCCGACTTGGTCAATGGTTCATATCTAAAGGATTATATGTGCACAATTAATCCTTTATATCACTTAGCTGAGAGTTTCAAAGTTTCAGTGTGCGTATTCCCAATTCACTTACTGAGTATCTGACATGGTAAGGATTCTCTCAACCTCGAGAAGTAACCTTGAGAGGTGTCCCTACTTAAGGGGAGATCCTGGCGTGCAGCCTGCTGCTGTGCAGGAGAGCTCAAAGGGCTCTTGGGCTGCTCACTGCTTATGGAGTTAAGATGATTGACTAATAGTCTTATTTCCATACTAACCACAGATGTTAGTTTTTTCCAAATTTGGCTTGAGTTGGACGTTGACTAGCATTGTAGTTAGGTGGGCACATTGCTCGAATTAGCCCTTGGCTATTGTGTCATTATCTGTCTCCAAATCCACTTTGGGATGAATGCAGCCATCACGACCAGAGGCATCCGTTGCAACCAGCACTGGTGTTATCGCTTGAACAGGGTTACAGGAAAGACAGGTCAGGTTGGGGGGTTGGGAGCACATTGTCACACCCACAATTGGACATTGCGGGTCCCTCTGTACCCTCCATCTGTTGCAAGGGCGTCTCCCCGGGGGCTGATGGCCACGGGGCAAGGGGCCTCATGGTGCAGGGAGCTCAGCCTGCCTCTGTCCTGGCAGGGAGGACCTGGGCAAGATGACTTACAGCACCATGTGCATCAGGGAGAGCCTCCGCCTTTACCCACCGGTGCCTGGCGTGTCCCGGCAGCTCAGCAAACCCATCACCTTCCCCGATGGACGCACCTTGCCAGAAGGTCTGTAAATCCCATTCCCACTTCACTAAATTGTGCTCTCGGACATCAGCCGCATCCTTGCTGCCTGCCACAGAGCAAAGGGACAGCCCTGCCTCGGCGACCTGCTCCGTGCTGGCACAGATGTTCGGACAGGGCTGTGCAGATGTTAGCATCCCATCGATGGACTGAGGTCTGGGCTGTACAGCAGCATCCCCGTGACATCCTTCCTGCCACTGTTGCTACAGGGCAGCTGTGCCTGTGCCAAAAGCCCCTTCTCTTCTCAGCCAAGCACAAGCTCATGGTTCACCCATTTTGGCAAACTGCAGGCGCAGGGGAACAGGAACTAGTCCCATCCCAACCTGCGGTGTGGGAATTGCTGTCCTGCTCCTTCCCTTTTCTGATGTGGCAGTGTTGGTGGAGGGATGATGTGCCAGTGCCTTCCTCATTTTCACTGTTTGGCGCCTTACAACTAAAGAAATGGCAAAGATTTAGTTTTCTCTGAAGCTAATGCAAAACCCATATAGGTTTCCAGTTGCCATATAAGACGGTGCTGATTTAGGCAGATCTTTGTGTGAGCAGGCTGCAACCTTCCTTTTAATTTCTTTGTCACTGAGCTCTTTCCTTCTCTCCAATTGCTTTACAGGCAGCGTCGCTGCGATAAGCATTTACCTCATTCACAGAAACCCTGCAGTGTGGAAAGACCCTTTGGTGAGTTTTCTTTTGCCCTTCTAATAATTTTTCCCCTTTATGCTGTGCCTCTTCCAATGTCCCCTTCACCTGTTAGCAGGTGAGCAGAGCCCCTCCTTGTTCCCAAACATCTTTGCCCACAGGAATCACCCTGAGAAGCAGCGAACCGCCTTGCATTAGTGTCAGCCAGCTGCAGCACAGGGTGGTCAGACAGCAGCATTAGGGCTGGGTGCTGCACAAACAGCAAGACAAAGGGCTCCAAAGCACTTGTACTAATAGACCAAAAGATGATTTTGCTTAGCTTACAGGTGGATAATTGAAGCCCGGCTCCCCAGTTTTCATCATGTCTATGTCTGGTTTGTCTTGGCAACACCATCGCCAGGCTCACTGGAAAGCAAGGGAGTCTGGTGTATGAGTTTCAGTCCATCTCGTATTGAATCCTCTCTCCAACGGGGTTGTTCAGAAATGATGAGGTGTGGTGTTTCTGAAGATACGGGTCAATACCTTTACTCCTTAAGTAATCACTTTTTCTTGCTGCATATTTGTCATTTCCAGGTGTTTGACCCTTTGCGGTTTTCCCCAGAGAACATCTCTGGCAGACACTCTCACGCCTTTCTGCCTTTCTCTGCTGGAATGAGGTAAAGTGTATTGAACGCTGAAGAAGTAGGGGGGGAGAGAAAATGTGCATCCCTGGAAACTTCTCAGCCCGAGAAGCGTGTGCTGCTGTTATAATTGCTATCAGGGAGGCACTCACAGAGTGCTTTCACAGACTTCCACCTGAAGTCCTGGCCCTGCAGTGTTAAATAGCTCACAAGTATATAAGAAGTGTTTGTGCTGCAGAGGGCTTTTGGTATCAGCAGGTAAAATGACAAGGAAACATCGCCAGACCCCTCCTGGGGACGGGGAACTGGGTCCCAAAGCTGCTTAGCACCCTACTGGCATCACACAGGGAGCCTGCAGCATCCTGGGCTCACCTGCTCTCCTCCTCTCCGTGATGCAGACACCCCATCCCACCCACCCGTCTTTTGATTCCCCATTCTCCTCTGCTCCCAATCCTTCCCTTCACCCTGAGCTCACCCTGACAAGGCAAACATTGCAGACCCTCCTGCTTGGAAACCCACCACCTCGGCTCTGCTGGCTTCCCCCTTGGCTTCCCCATCTCCCTTCCCCCTCTGTGCTCACTGCACCACACATCCAGGAGCTCCTCTTCCCCGATGCTCCCCCAGATTTCCCCTGCTCGGCCCATGCCCCTGCTTTCACCACCCAAAATGCTGCCTGGGGCCCCCAGAGCTGCAGAGAGGAAGGGCTGTGTGCTGGTGTGAGAGGGCTGGGATCCAGCCGCGGGGGTTTGCTGTGCCCAGCACTGAGATGGGGTGGCTGAGCTGCTGTTTTACCCCAGGAACTGCATCGGGCAGCAGTTCGCCATGAACGAGATGAAGGTGGCGCTGGCCCTGACCCTGCTCCGCTTCGAGCTCTCGCCTGACCCCACCAAACCTCCCTGCAAAATACCTCAGATCATCCTTCGCTCCAAGAACGGGATTCACCTGTATCTGAAGAAAATCCACTGATGCTGGAAAATGTCCTGCCTTCACCAGAGGGAGGGACCGAGCAGAGGATGGGACAATATTTCTTGGGCAAATGGTGTAGGGCAGGATTTGGGGATGAGGATGCCTGGTTTCTGTGCTTCTTCCACCAGCAGAAAGCCCTTTTTGCCCTGGCCCAGGTAGCCTGAATGGCATTGCACAGATCCATTGCCATCTGCTCCATGAGCATCGATCTCGGAGCAGCCGGGCATGGCCATGCCTCTTTGCTGGCTGTCCCCTTGCCCTGCTATAAGGGCTGGCCTGGCCTGGGAACATCTTCAGGTCCCACCAGCTTCCTGCCTTCACACTCATGTCCTGGCCAAATCTGTGACCATTCCCAGCCGTGCTCCATCATCCACACCTTCCTCAGTGCCTAGAGGTCAGCCCTCCTCTCCTGCGGCAGGGACAGCCCGCGGCAGACCTCTGTCTCTCTTCTCGCACTCAATGTCTCTCTGTTTTGTTGAAAGCACTGATTCCAGTTTGGGCTCTGAACATCTGCCCAAACTGCAAAATAGTCTGTAATTTTTGTGTTAATAAACCAATAATTATTCCTGTAACAGCAGCTGCATCAGTTTTTATTGCTGGTATTTGCCAGCTCCATCACAAACAGGATGTAAAATCCCTTTAGAAATGGGAGATGGAGAGGAAATCCATGAGCAGCAAGAGACAACCTTGGAGGTGTCTGGCCCCACGGGTCTCCAGCCCCAGCCAGCACAGCATCTCCTCCCATGGGCAGTGCCATTTAAAGCTGCAAGGGATGAGTTGTTATAGTTAGAAAGCTTTTTTTCCTCCTTTTTTTTTAAAAAATTTTCCTAAGCTGATAAAGTTACGGGAGTTGTATGCCTGAGGTACACTGGAGCACACCACAAGGTGTCCTCTGCCTCTGCAGGAATCATTATTGGGGTAGAAAATGTCAAATTGGGAAATCTCAAATGCTGCTGTTGCAATTAGCGTTGCAGTCGTGTTGGCTGCGGTTCCGGCATCGTGAGCAGGCTGCTGTATAGTAAGACGGCAGGTGACTTCATACAGCTCTCTTCTGCAGAGATAAGGCAGATAGAAACCAGGATGGGGAACAGGAGGACCTTTCCGTGGGATACACAGCACTATACTATCAACACTGCAAGCCCAGTCACTGGTGAGCCCTGTTAACAGAAGGTTACATCAAACATGGTTTTGTCCAATTTTAACTTTAAATACACAAAGGGTGCCTATAATGCATAATAGAATAGAAATAACTTCTGCCATCTCTCGCTCTGAGCACATTAGCAAGCCATTGCAAATATCAGACCAAAGGGGTGTTCAGAACAGCTGTAATCGAGAAGCTGCAAAAACCAGGCGCGTATATTGTGCAATTGGGGTTGCCCATGAACCTCCTCTGCCACATCACCCACGTCTCCCCTAGCCTCACTGTACCCACAGCTACCACCAAGCCCCCCACAACCCCCTCCTGTGTCCTCCCCACTTAACTCCATGCCAACACATCCAACCACCATCAATAAAACCTGCTGCCGTGGGGTGCTCGCTTAGCCAAGCAGCCTTGAGGTTGTAGTGAGGCGGGGGTCGGCCTCTTCTCCCTGGTAACAAGCGATAGGACCAGGGGGAATGGTCTAAAGTTGCGCCAGGGCAGGTTTAGGTTAGACATTAGGAAAAACTTCTTCACAGAAAGGGTTGTCAGGCTCTGGAATGGGCTGCCCAGGGAGGTGGTTGAGTCCCCGTCCCTGGAGGTATTTAAAAGAAGGATAGATGAGGTACTTGAGGACATGGTTTAGTGGTGGGATGGCAAGGTTAGGTTAGCGGTTGGACTTGATGATCTTAAAGGTCTTTTCCAACCGAGATGATTCTATGATTCTATGACGCAATGACACATCCCGCAGCCGGCTTTGCCTGTTGCCGTACCTCACGGTGCTCCAGGCGCCCAAGCCACAGATTAATCCCTCCGATGAGCAAAACTGGGGTCACTGGGTAAAGGCTCATTGGGTAAAAGCTACAAACTCACCTCACCTCGATTACTAAACTAGGGCTGTTCCAGCTCCAGCAGCTGAGCAGCCAAGTATCTGGGGTGATGCCAATATTCCCAGGCAAACCCAGAGTCGTCCTTGGGTGTTGAACAGACCCAGCGTGGTGGAGCTCAGCACAGCAGGGCCATGCAGACACCCGTCACAGCGACAGCGGGAGGGCTGTGCATGAAGCACAAATGGAAATGGCTGTGTGTGAAAGCACTAGAAGGAATAATATAAAGCAAAGATTGCAAAAATGGCCTGCGTTGATGACCAAGGACACAAGTGACAGCAGTAAAAGTGGTGAACACTGAGGAAAGCGTTTACATCAAGGCAGGTCACCCCCATGCCAAGAAGGCCATAGCACAGATGACTCGCCAGCAGAAGACCTGTGCTCTGATGGTAGGAGGATGGAGCAAGGCTGCATCGGCTTGTACCTGCCATTCCTCTCCCTGCCTTTAATTGTAACCCCTTACTTATCATTTCGAGTGAGACCTGAGCCACAGATTGCCACGCAGTGAGCTGAGCAGTGCAGACCCTCCAGGACAGATGAGGTGCCAATCAAGCCCCTTTCCTCTCTCCTCCTGAGACCTGAAGCAGTTTGTGATCAGACCACCACAGCCAGAGACTGAATGACCAAAACTGGCCACAAATGGAGCTGGCCCTGGGCTGTGACCCACCAGAGACTCCTTTGCCCCTTATGCCCACGGAAAATGTACCCGCAGGAACTATTTTGCAGGTCCATGGAAATGCACAGACATCCCACCGGTGTGAAGAGGAGCAAATTACAAGTGCACTTTACAATTCACACTTACGAGTTTGCAAAGGACAGAGGATTAAAAACTAAAGAAAGGCTTAGTGGCACCAGGTACCTGGATTCAGCACCTAAGTTTGATGCGCAGGGCTGTGCAGAGCGCAAGCCAACTATGTGAGAGGACGTTTCACTGGGATCACCGCCTTGCGAAAGCAGCCAGGAGAGCATCTGTCAGAGCAGGCAGTTCATGCATCCTCAGCGCCAGGAGCCGTCGGCAGTGCTAGAAGCATCCTCCAGCCTCATCCCTCCTGCACGCATCTCCACGAGTCCGTCCTGCTTATTGAGAGCACCACGGCTGCCTGGAAAGGGTTTGCAGAAAGACTTACTATTTTTTAGGCAAAAGACTTGAAAATCTGTGATATGTAATTGATAATTTTTAAAAAAAAAGAATAATTTGCAAATAATAATAAATACATAAGGATAAAAACATAAAGCTTGCAGCAACTTCTCATGGAAGAGCGTGAATAGAGCTTGGGAAAGTGGGGGGCTCAGGGGCCAGCCCGAGCCGTCAGGGTTACCCCACTCCCCTTAGCCAGTCTGGGTGGGATTAGCAGGGATTTCAGGATAGGACAGATTATTCTATATGCCATACTCTCTGGCAAAAAAGCACATGAAAAAACAAACACCAGTCCAGACTTCAGTTTAACCCAATTATTTTCTGGGCTCAAAAGCATAAGAGATTCAAAATGCCATTTCAAACTTCAAGTTTCTTTAAAAACCAGGACTTTTCAGAGGTAAAGTCTCCCAGGAAGAAAAATATCTTCTGAAGAAAAAATCAGTAATTTCTTGAACCCAATATTATAATCTGAATGATGATGCTACTCCCTTACTTTGTAATGAATGCCACCGAAACAACAAATCTGAACTTAAAATGAGAAATACCTGTATTTTCAAAATGCTTTTGCACAAAGGCAATCCTCATCTAACGGCAGCTCAACCAGCAGGTGGTCTTAGCAGTTACTCTCATTTATGTATATTTAAGGATCAGGACTCTAGAAAGTAAAATCAAAATAAGATTTCTCAGTAAACATGCTTTTCCATATGTTTTTCTGTCTCTATTTCCTGCCCTGCGGCAATGTTGGCTTTCCACACCCGTGCCGGGCAAACTGAATCCCAGTTCAACTTGTTTGCGCTTCTGAGTTAATCCGATTTATTTCTGCGGGAGCCAGCTCCTCTCAAAGAAGCAGGAGCATCGGCATGATGCTGCCGTGTCAGCTTTGCAGAGGATGCTCGCGGCTGCAGCCGGTGCGCCGGGACGGCCCGGACGAACACCCGCACGCTCCATCCAGCTGCCTGTCCCCTCTGCAGACGCAAGGTGCAGCTCTCGAGTTGAAATCAGAGATATCCCTGCAATGGAGAGAGACAGAGCGTGCTTAATAAAATGTAAAATGTTATAAAACTATGAGATGCTGCAAGCTCTTGGGAGGGCGGTATTAGGATACAAAATTGTCTTGATAAATTGAAAAAAGGCTGAGGTGAATGGGATGCGAGTCCAGAAGCAGAAGCACAAAGCAGAAGAGCAGGCACAGCCGCTGCACAAAACCAAGAGCAGAAATGACTGACAGGCAGCAATCTCTCCAAAAGGTATTTTGTAGATATAGAGGCTGACAAAGGCAAAAAGAATCAATAATATCCTGCTGTTGTAATCAAAGCAAACATCATACTTGGGTGCAAAAATACAAATATTTCTCCAAAATTTTTCACTTGCATCTCCTTTCACTGGGTGAAATGAGACAGTGTCCTTCAACCCTGTTTGGAGATTTAAGTATAAAGGAAACTGCATTTACTCCAAAATGTACCTTGCCTACATATTCTAAAGTGTAAAATGAGAAAATTTTTTAATCAAAATAGCTGAAGTCACTAGAAGTAAATGGCATGCATCTCTATATTGGATTCAATTTTCTTTTAAAGATAAGATTTGAAGAAAATACCATCTAAAAAGGAGTGGATGAACCTTGGCATGCAAATGTGAAAGATTAAAGCAAGAACATCTGATGAGCAAGAGCGCACGGCTGAAAATCAGGGTGTACCCACTGGCAGGACGTAGGTAAAGGAGGATCAGACTAGGGGGACTCGGCATAACAGCCCTCATGTAAATAAATGGCAGCTGCTAAATTGCATTTAGGTAGATACAGATTATGTAGCATAAAGCACTCCCTAAGGTTTCTGAAGCCCTGACATAGGTTGCCTGGGGAATCTGCATTTTTGGAGGTTTTAAGAGCAGGTCACCATTTTTGCTGCATAATCCAAAAGCCCAAAGGTGGCAATGAGTGTGGTGTAAGGCTACAGCAGAGCACCTCTGGTCTGGTTTTTGGGAGCAGACTGAATCAGGGGTAGAGGAAAGACTGCCCTGCTGCTTTCCCAACTGGGTCATCCAACACGGGAATGTGTCTGGCCCTGGGACGGAAAAGCCAGGCTGCTCCTGCCTTCACCCTGTTCAGTCATTGTCCATCCCGTGACTTTTAGGATTCACTAAAAATCTGCCTCTTCTTATCTGAAGAGGAAAAGGAAAGGTGTTCTGCAGCATTCCCATCCTCCTCTCTGTCTTGTGCTTGTGGCTTCTTGGCACAGGAAGGGAGCAGAGCCGGGTTCCCCCTGCAGCTGCATACCCAAAACCAACACCAGATCTGCGCACAAAGCCCTCCTTGGTGCTAACACACTCCGAGGCCGGGAGCTACGTCACACTCTTCTAAATAATGCCACGGATGGCAGCCCAGCTCCCAATCTCCCCAAGCCACGTGGGCCAGCACTGTATGTCAGGCCAGCCAGCCTGCATCCCGCATCCTGCATCCCATATCCCGCATCCTGCATCCCACATCCCATATCCTGCGTCCTGCATCCCACGTCCCACATCCTGCATCATCCCACATCTTGCATCCCGCATCCCATATCTCATATCCTGTGTCCCGCATCCTGCATCCCACATCTGCCATAGCTGCTCTGCCAACTCTGGAGACTTGGGCTGAGGCTGCAACAGGGTTTCTGGGCAACTGTGTCCCAGTGCCAGAGCGAGCCAGATCTTTCCATAATGTAATTTCTGAGAGCACCTCCCCCCAGTTATCTTTCCCCTCCTAGATATTAGAGACATGGTAGTAATAAAAAGACCTAATCACATGGGATGTATAACTCAGAGTAATAACGACCGTCAAGGACTGGATGCAGAGAGGTTACCTCATTCTTTAATCCTTCCCTACTTTCTGCAGAAAGGGTAATTGCAAAGATGATGAGCTGACCTTGGACTGCCTGTTTCAGACCTTCAGATATCTAATTTAACAAGAATTCATGATAGGGGCTATGCAGGATGCAACAGGATAAGTCTTTGTTTCGGTTGAAAAGATCTTAGATTTTTCTCATTGCTGCAGCATTCAGTAACAGCAGAGCAAAGACACCACCTGCTCACACAGTTACTCCTTTCCCCGCAGAGATTGTCGCAGTATCTGGGCAGCCACATCCCAGCCACGCGAAGGGTACCCACCCAGCGCAGGATGGTGGTGGTAGTTTCTCGCACGCTGCCAAGCAGCAGAACCAGCGGTGAGAACGGCTTGCTCACAGCGCCGGGGATGCGGTCCCTGCACAGGACCCACGCCGCTCTCCGGACAAACCCATTATCAGATGGTACCAGCGATTTCCATCTAAACCCCACTGGGATTTTACGCTGGAAGCAGCCTGTAAATTAAGTAAACATTGCAACGTATTTGTAAGACAGCTGTATTAAATGCTTCCAGATATAAATTCATCCTTGAGACATGTGTGGTCAGATGGGATCCAGGCAGCTCACATTACTCTGCAACACTTGCTGGTCTCTTGCTGTGATTTCCTCATATATCATGTGTTTGGGAGCTTGAAACATTATTATTTTTTTTGGCATTACAGCTACATTTCATCTGTCAACACTAGGCACTGCAGGAACACAAAGGGACAGATGGGCTTGGACTCTTCCTCCTATCCAAATAAACACAGGCACAGCCAGGGAAAGCAGCTGCTGCAAGGTCACACCCTGGAGCAAAGCACCGGTTTTCCACCTAAATTTCACCTGCTGGGTAAACCAGTTCTTTTGCAATGAATGCCAACAGTATGAGTGAAATCAGTGAGGAAGATCCTCTCCTTCTATTTAGGCATCTAAATTAAGTGGAGAAATTCCCAACACCCTGAAAGTAACTTCCACAGCCTGATGTGTCCATGGTTTTGGTACAGGATGAGAATTCTTCGTGTAACTTTTTTTCTTTTTTTTGGTAAACGTTTATGGCATGACCTGTCATGGCATACACTGCCATCATGTGGACATCCATAACATCGAGCCAACTGTGCAGAGGCTCTTTACAAATACTTGATGACCTTTCAAGTGTACTTTAACACCCAACTGTATTTTTTTCAGCCTTAGATGTCCACAAGCTCAAGCCAAGACTCTGTTCACGCTGCCAACCTCCGCAGATCATTCCAGCTATCAGGAGACTCTTGTAGATGTTTCTTCATGCTAAGATCTTTTGGAGGCTCCTTACTTCAGTCAGGATGCCTGGGAGCACAGGGCTGTAGGTTCTCCTGGTGCTAAACAGACTGCTTCTGGCCTTGTCCCAATCCCTTATGATGACCAGACCAGTGCTGTCTGCTGTCCCCTTTCACTTTTCTCCACTGGCAGCTCTGTTGCCACTTCACTTTCTCTTTTGAACCTCCATGGTTTCTTCCCCTGTAAAAACCCCTGAGTTATCACCCCCAGGCTGTGCTGAGGAGTGTCAAACCAAATGTTCATAGCCCCTCTTGCCATGAAATCTCTGAAATACATGAGAAAGGCATTTTTCTCCCCTCCACCAGTGAAACAGAAAATGCAGAGGCTGGAGGCTGGATTAGGCACTCAGGTTTGCTATCACCCAAGCTCAGATTCATGTTCTAAATCCCCATAAATGTGGGTTTAGCCACTCTGTCCCCTATGTCCCCTCCCTATCAGCTCAACACTTGACATCTCACTTGACCTTCAAAATAACCCATATCCCCTTGACTTCATGCTTAAGAGTTGTCACTGGTTATTAAATAACTATCTGGGAAACAGATGGGTAAAAATCCACCCTGCTCAGTGACCGGTGGTCAAACCCATTGTCCAGGGACTTTGTCACCAGTGCGAATTTCTGTGTTATAAAAATTTCACCTGATGCCATGCCAGTGATTTCACCAGCCTGCCCCCTCTACCTGTGGGTCTTGGGGGATTTCTGAGTTATTTTGTAGGTGATCACTGAAAGGTGCCAGCCAGATCCAGATCAGATGGTCTAGTAATTGGGTAGGTGCCACAGGACACCCCAGAAGAGCTCCATTGGTGCTAACCAAAAGCTCAACCCCAGCTCTCCCTGTGTTCCTTACACGGACCTTGTAAGGCTCCCAGCTACACAACTTTGCTGGATTTCTGAGTGTGCTGCAGGTCTTCACACAGACCCACAGCAGCAATCCCACCCTCCAGTGTCCTCAGCTCCATGGAGCTCCTCATCTCCTCCCTCCCATCCATAGTCACAGGAGAGGCCAGACAAGGATCTATTTGTTCATTAACTGTTTCCAAGAGAGGGTCTCTGAAAGACCCTAAAGGCCATTTTAGAGCTGGTTAAGAGGAAAAAATGCCTGGAGGAGGGACAACTTTGGGGCAGAGCCCATGATGCATTGCAGATGAGGCATGGGGTCTCTTGTAGTATACACCATTTGAACCTAACTTCAAGGTTAATCCCAAGCATCATAGCAGACCTGTCTAAACCCTCTCTGTGACTTCATCTGATAACAAAGGAAAGCACACAGTAACATCACTGTCCCCACATTCTTTGCCTGCTCAATCTATTTAGGTCATCCCCACATTTTCAAGGCAGTTTGCAAAGCCATAGATTAGGCTCAAGCAGCCCAGAAGTGGATCTTTGTGCTGCTTGTTCATCCTTCTCCGTCTCCTCAGGTAGGCAAGAAGCTTCAGCAGGAACCTCCTGAACAAGTGCAACCCACATGCTTCCCAGCCAGCTGGCCAACCAGCCAACCAGCCTGCGCTGCCTCCTCTCCTGATGGGAAGCCTATTAATCACAGTGCTGCAGGACAGACGGAGGATCATAGGAAGAACTAGAGGTACTAGATGTGTCACCTACGCTGTCCATGGCCATGAGGTCCCTGGAGTCAGATGCTCCTGCTCCAGAGTGTGAAGTTGTCATGGCAAATCGGGTCCCTCTTGCTCTGGCTACAGTCAAAGCCTTCCCTAAGAAATGTCTGACTTGACAGACTGCAGCCTTCTTCCCCCTAAAGAATAACCTTTAACTCTCCTTTGAGCTTTCACACAGATCCAGCTGGCTGGGCATAACAAAATACACTTACTGTCATGAAGATGGCCAAGTGTGTGAAAAGCTAACACTGTTCAGTGCCTGCCAGGGATGTTCTCCAAGGAAACACAAGGATATTCAGTGTCTTCTTTAAATTTTATAATTGTTGATGGGTGTGGCTCTAATGACTTACCAGGCTCTGGCCCAAAGGATGCAGCATGTCAGCAATGGAGAGAATGGGAGAAAGTAAGATAACAAATGCCAGCCAGATGATATAACTCCTCCTTCCTCTTCTTCCCAGTTTGAAGAACCAGAGGCATGATCTTAAAGTAGGTTACAGGGCTCCAGTTCAGTGGACAGTCACGCTGGTGAGCTGAAGAAATGCACTAGGACAGGGCTCATGCAGCCAAAGCACCTGAGTCTGAGGAGATATAAGAGATTTTCAGCTGTTGTTGGCTCTTTGCAATACGTCTTCCTGCCATGCTGACAAGAGCCTAGTGCCCTGTGGACAGCTGTAGTGTTGACTGGGTCACCTTATCCCAGCTGAGGAACTTAACCAATGATTATTTCTAGGAAAATTGCAAGGAAATTTAGTGTTATAGACTAAATTTGCAGATTAGCAAAAGGGTATTTGCAACCCAGGAACAGACTAAGAGCAGATCATAGAGTTGATGTCTTTCAAAAGAAAAGTGTGTTTCTAGAGCAGTCTTCTACTACCAGCATGAAGAAGTGATGAACAGACCCCCTCTTCAGCCCAAAATTTAGCAGACATCTGGACATGCATGGCAGGATCTGGCTGTTAGCCCGCTGTCATGCCCAGTGTCTTTTGTGCCCTGGGTACCCACGATGGCAGATGTCCCAGTCTTAGCGTTCTCATCCCATCTTATGTAGAATTGTCCAGGCTGCCAACCTCAGGATGCAAACGTAGACGTGTGTGAGGAGCTCCTGAAACATCGTCACTGCTGGAGCTGGAGGACATTGCTAGAAATTGCCACTTCCAACCCATCATGCCCAAACATTTGCAAAATATCACCACCTGAGAACTAGGTGATGATGCGCATGCAGAGGCCACATACCACACTAGCTAATGTCAGCAGAGGGATCGATGTTCACCCAGAAAATCTGCAGCTGAAGTTCCAAGAGGAGACAGCAGCAGTGGGCTGCACAGTCAAACATCCCTTCAAGGGATGAGAAGATGGAGCCATCTGAACCCCCCAGGTCCCTCTGTGAACTGTCCAGCTGTGAGGTTGAGTCCTTGTATGGCACTCAGGCTCCTCTAGCTGTGTGGCAGGGAGGACAAATCCTCTCCCTTGCAAGGACCCACAGGTGATATTGCAGTGCCTGTGTTGGACAGAGGGTCAGGCTGAATCTTACCTTCCTGGTCCATGCACTAGTTTACCCACCCATGAAGAAAACAAAAGCCATGCTGAATTTTCACATTTCAGCAAGGGAATCTGCATGGATCCAAAGTAAAACTGTCCCAAATGCCCTCAGATATGGAGGTTTATTCTGTGAGCTCCCAAGAAGGGTTGAGAACTCAAAGAAGTTGCATGTGAAGATTTCAAGTGGAAAGGGAATTGCTTTAACAACACTTTTTCTTGAGGAATGGCATGCACCACACCTAAGCATTTCTGCAGTCTGTTGTTTTTTCTCTCAAAGAGCACAGGATGAGTCCAGCTTTTGCAGCTGGGCACCTTTCCATGCTTCCCAAACTGGCACATGCCATGACCTTCAGCCTGTTTGCAATGAGCAACCTATCACAATGGATATATGTGGCACCATCTGTACCTAGATCTTTGT
This sequence comes from Aramus guarauna, assembly GCA_013400195.1. NCBI lineage: Eukaryota > Metazoa > Chordata > Aves > Gruiformes > Aramidae > Aramus > Aramus guarauna. The sequence goes on from VXBL01004962.1 coordinate 59,356, forward strand.
CTCTGCAATCATTAATTAACAAATAGGCCACAAGCCAGCTGAGGGAAAAGTTACTCACTTCACTAACTTTCAGACATATTTTTGGAGTCAGGTAATTCCCAGACAGTGGGTCTTCTAAGAGTTTTCTCGTATATTCTTTCCATCTAAAAAGTTTAAATATTTTCTTTGGGGCTGTGCAGATTCACTTCAACCAGCAATCTCCATCTCTCTGTCACTATAAAAAGGATAGATCTGGACAATGAATACCAGATAAACAGTAATTTTTTCAGTAAAATTCCTCTACTAGCAGGAAACATGGGTTTCAGTTGGCCATGGCATAATTTAGACTAAAACCTAAAGGAAAGTGCCCAAACATCAGAAGACTGTCATCTCAGAGAGATTTTAAGTTGAAAAGAAACACAAAATTCAGCAGCCCCTATGTAGTAGCCCATCAGACTACCAGGATCAGCAGCTGATGACCCGTTTGATCCTCCTAATATCCTGACATCCAAATGGGAAATTATTTCAGCACATCTGGGGATCCTCCTCTTTGCAATATGTCTGGAAGTCACCCACATGCCCCAGACTTCCAGGCCAAGTCCTCCACCAGCCCTGCAATTCCATCTAAACCATTCCAGGCTTCTGCACCTACAAGATGTGAGCTCAGGTAACCAGCAGGACCTGGTGAGGGATTGCTAGAAGAGGTCCTACCTGAGGTCCAACCAAACACTGAACTGGAGAGGTAAATGCAGTGATGTGGAGCCTTCTTTGGAGGATGGTGAGGTGCTATGTAGACAGGGGAAGCAGGACTCACCAGGACTGTTGAGTCAACATGATCTCCATGAACATCAGGCCTCCCTATCAGGTTAGACATGCCTTCAGTCTTGCTGCAGCTCATTTGACTGCTCTGCTGCTCTCCCTCTCCTTGTCTTATCTATTGACCGTGTAAATCCTTCCAGGCAGCAGTTTTGTCTCCCGGCTTGTCTATGGCAGGACTCCTTGGAGCACAGGGCCACGGACCCTTGTGTGCTGATTGGGTTATGTCCATTGTCTTGATTAAAGTCTGGCCGTGCTGGGTGATGTTGCAGTCCCTCAGAGCACTCCTTTATAGCTGAAGGCAGCTGGATCTGTCCAGCCCGCGTGTTGGGAAGAGGTTTCTCACTTCATGTGGGTGGATGAATGGCTTCCAGACCTGAATTTGGCTGAGGAGAGGATAGAGCTCAGCTAGAGCCCAAGCCTGGCTGCCTCTTACCTCCTCCCTCCTATAGCTTTGTCCACACAGGCATAGATGACTTCAAGCACTTCCTCTCCCCGCTGGGGTGTACCGGACTTCAAATAAAGTAGCAAATACATACAGGTTGTTTGTCAACAAGCCGCTTCCATCCACAGGTTGCTGGAAGCAGGTCAAAGGGTGAGTGAGAACAGCAGGGAATCAGGCTGCTGGCCAAGCTGACTCATTGCTACCATGATGTTCCTGCTATAAATTGCTGCCAGCAGTGCTTCACCAGGCTCAGCTCCAGCAGAGCAGGAGGGAGAGGATTTTTACCTGCACCTCGCTCCCCATCAGGTGCAGGTGTAGGAGGAGTAGAAGAGGAGCAGGCAGGAGAAGGCAGCATCAGGCATCCTGGACACAGGGCTAGCATGGCGTCTCTGCTGGAGAACATAGCCATACTTTCTGCTGCTGTTCTGCAGCTGTCTGCGGTGCTTGGTGTCATCCTTGTGCTGCTGAAGGTGGTCCAGTTCTACAGGGAGAGGAAGAAACTCGTCAAAGCTCTGGAGACATTCCCTGGTCCCCCGAAACACTGGCTCTACGGCCACAATCACCTGGTAAGGAGGGAGCTGGGCTCAGTCCGGGTGGGTTGTCCCAACAATTGTGCAAGATATCAGTGAGGATGAGTGGAAGCACTGGGTGAGGCGTGCGTGTCCCCTGCTCATGTCCCTTCATACAGGAGAGGACCTGTGCACAGGGAGAGCCAAGACTTCTGCAGGGCAGGCAGAAAGGGTGCCTAGATATGAGATGTGATCATTTGGTAAAAAACAGAGCCATGTTGTTTCCGATCATGTGCTTAAACATGGAGTGAGGTGATTTCTGGGACTTTAATGAAGCTATTTAAATATAAGCAACCATAAAATGTCTCTCCTCTGCATTAAAACTTCTACCAATAAGAGTCTCACCCCCTACACCCACTTAAGAAGACATGACCACGTGCAGCATGGAAAGCCCCCTGTGGCAAGTGTGCCCACTCTCACCCCATTTCCCAGGAGAGGATGTCTTGCATGTGCTTTCCATGAGAGGGCAAGTTTAGACTCTGTTATCCCTTCCACATCCCTCATTTTCTGCCTGAATTCAGTCCCTGCTTAACTATCATTGCAGGCAACTTCTAATAGACTATTAAATCAGATAGTGTCATGGGGAGAAGAATACCCCTATGCCTTTCCCAGATGGTTTGGACCAGCCCTGCCTTCTCTAATAATCCACCATCCTGAATATGCCAAAAGCATACTTGGCCGAACAGGTAAGTCTCTAGCTCTGCTTTTGGGAAGTCATGTTCTTGACACTGCCCTACCAAGAAAATCATGGGAAACTCGCCTGGAATCATCCCCTGTGCCAGCTTCCTTCACAGCTATTGCAATTCCTCCTTTGCTTCCCTTCGCAAATTCCCAGTCTGCCCCAGGTTTCATGCAGCAGTTTGTATCCTCATGCAAAACAGTGACCACGTGCCTGTTCCTCCCAGTCCACTGCCCCCGTTATTGTTGGTCTTATTGTCTTCCATGGCATCTACCACCATAATATCTGTGTTTCCCAGTAAACCCAGTAATGTGCATGAGCTGGCACAGCAATGTCTCTCAGAAGACATCTCAAGTCTTCTCTGCTCCTTTCTGTGGAGCGTGATGCCTGTGAGTGGTACTTAGATGGGCATCTCCAGTAACTCACATCCATTGCTCTCAAATTTGAGATTAGCTATGGCCATTTCTTCTCCACACACAATTTTTTTTTACACCTTTCTCTGGTTTTCTCAAGTCCACTAAGGTCATATTTGTAGAAGATCACTTTTAAAATCTACCTCTAGTGTTAGAGTATTTTACATATTGAAATTAGGCTAATTCTACATTGTGATTTAGAGGATGAAATCTAATGTCAATTTATCCTGAATTTTCTTTTTTTTATGTTGAATTCATTAGCCATTCATACTGTTCATAGAATCATAGAATGGTTTGGGTTGGAAGGGATCTTAAAGAACATCTAGTTCCAACCCCCCCTGCCATGGGCAGGGACACCCTCCATGAGACCAGGTTGCTCAAAGCCCCATCCAACCTGGCCTTGAACACTTCCAGGGATGGGGCATCCACAGCTTCTCTGGGCAACCTGTGCCAGTGCCTCACTACCCTCATAGTGAAAAATTTCTTCTAACGTCTATTCTGCTATATATTTTGTTTTATAGATCGCAAGTCCAATATGCCTTATAAATTCTTAGTTCCCTGGATCGGTAAGTCATTCTCTTCCATTATCCCTTCCAGCCGTATTGCACATTTCGGTGGCTTCTCTCTTGTTTTCCTTTATTTTGCTTTTTTCCATTCTAAAACCAGAGCTTCCAAATGAGAGGATTTGTTTGAGCGTGAGCATTATTACTGGTGTTGCTCACCTAGTCGTGGAGCACATCAGGTGGCTTTGCCTTGGATCACACACCCTGGCCTTCACAAAGCAACCTTCAGTTTGCTCAGGGGCTGAATGCTACCATGGATAACTGGGGTGAGACACACCAAGGGCAGGAAGGTTCATGGCTTGTGCACATCTTTGAGGTAGCCTTCCAAGGTCCTGCTAACAACTGCCAATGTGGGCTGCAAAAGGCACTCAAGTATTTCATTTAGGGCAGAAAAACCCATCTAAGAGATCGAGGCTTTGATTTCAGGGTAGATTAAGCGTGCACAGCCAGTTGCGGTGAAGGATATGTGGTCATGCTTCTAAAAAGCATCCAAAGAGCACTGCTGTGAATGGCCTCAGAGAGGCTGAAGAAAAGGCTCCACCACAAATTCCTCCTTCCTCCAGATCCTGCACATTACCCAGCACTTGGCCAAAAGCAGTAGTGACACTGTCAGAGCCGTGATCAGAGTCTGGAGGAGCTGATTGCACCTTTGCTGTTTGTATGTCTAGGGCAGGGGCTGTTGATCTTGGCCGGGACCAAATGGTCCCAGCATCGGAAGCTGCTCACCCCAGCCTTTCATTATGATGTGCTGAAACCTTACGTGGCCCTGATGTCAGACTCAGTCAAAGTGATGCTGGTAAGAATCACCACTCCTGTTACTTTTACCTTTCAGCTGTGCACCAGCGAAAATAATCAATTCTGGGAATGATTGAGGGAAAGAGGCTGGACTTAGATGGTTCCTAAATTTTCATTACTTGTTGGGTAGTTTTGAACTTCTGAAATTGCTCCCCTCACCTTCCTCTGGCCATTCCACTTATTCTCTCTTTCATCAGCTTTCCAATAAAATCAACCACTGCTACAATATAATTTCCTAGCCCAGTAATGGTAAACATGGAAAAACAAATGTACAGAAGAGTTTGATTAGGTTCACAGAATATATAATGAACTAGGGCTTCTGCTTGCAGAAAAGAAAGTAATTAGCAGTGTGGATCAGGAAAATATGACCTAATTGTAGATGGTAGTCTGTCCCTCCTTACCCTTGTCTCCACCACTAGGATAAATGGGAAAAGAAGAACACAGAGATGAAGTCAGTGGAGCTCTTTCAAGATGTCAGTTTGATGACACTAGACAGCATCATGAAATGCGCCTTCAGTTATAATACCAACTGTCAGACTCAGAAGTCAGTACCTGAATTTTAATTTTTTTCTGGGAAAGCAAGTGTGTCTGTCTCCCCCACCTGTGTTGCTAACACCAGCTTTAACCTTGGTCTCCCTACAGAAACTCAGACTATTACATCGGAGCTGTTTATGACCTGAGCTGCCTTATAAGCAAGAGAATCACAACTTTTTCTTACAAGGATATCTTCTATGACCTGACTCACGAAGGTCGTGAGTTTCAGAAAGCCTGCAAGCTGGCCCATACCCACACAGGTATTTCTCCCCCTTTCTCCCCAGCCCTGTCTCCCAGCTGAACCTCTCCCTGGAGCATCTGGAGCAGCTTGGAGCGGAGCTGCAGCAGGCACCGGCCAGAGGGTTACACGTTAAACAGTCCAAACTGCTAACCAAGCAGGCAAGTGCGTGAGCTCTCTGGAGGGGCAGGACACGTCTAACTGATTGACCGCTCTTCTATACAGACAAGGTAATTAAAGAAAGAAAGATGTTGCTCTCCAGCGAGAAGGAACTTGACAAGATCCAGAAGAAGAAACGCCTGGATTTTCTAGATATTCTTCTTTGTACCAAGGTGAATGTTTGAAATAATGGTATCAAATGCCGAAGAACGTACCTGTGTGGCATCACAGGGTGCATCAGGAGGAACCTCACCACCCTGGGCTGGAGTTGCTGGCAACAGCTTCCACACTCCAGATGTCCTAGCTCAGGGAAACATGGTTTGAAAGGGAAGGAAATACAGTTGTGTGAGATCAGTGATTGAACATAAATAGTTCAGACAGATTTTCATCTTCCTTGTTCATTTTCAGTGAGCACATTAATAGTTTAAAATAAGTGATCTGTCAGAAATCAAAGAATGACATCTTTGGAAAGGTTACAAGGAAGCCACCGGGGCTGTAGTCCTCTTAAGAGGTTTTGTTTCTTACCGTCTGTAGTTTTACCTCCACAGAAATCTTCAGATACTCTGGATAAAAGCTGCCATTTGGTCTTCAGGAAGGAGATACGCTCTGTACTCACTCTGTCCTTCTGAAGCCACTGCTTTCTTTTGTGTCTCAACCTGAAACAAAAGTCGCCCAAACCAAACTACTGAAAAACATAACAGGAACCCTTGGTAGGGGACCAGATACAGTGTCCTTCTGAAGGGCTGGGATCTGGTATCCCACCAAAGCCCAGTGCTGTAACTCTGTTGACTGCAGAGTTGGCAATCAGCAAGTCTGACTGTTCTCACATCTGTTGGATATATTTTCTACTGGCTTACTTCCTGGTGTCCAGGGAGATGCAAGAGACACCAAATCAGGCCCTTCATCAGCATCTGGGGTTATTTTTATACCCAAAGTAGCAAGTTCAATTAATGTGCACTTGAGAATGATACACTGTCCTCTTTGTTAGGATGCAAATGGAGTTGGGCTATCTGATGAGGAACTGCGTGCCGAGGTCGACACATTCATGTTCGCGGGTCATGATACCACAGCCAGCGGGATCTCCTGGCTCTTCTACTGCCTGTCATTATATCCAGAGTACCAGCAACGGTGCAGGGAGGAGATCCAGGAGATCTTGGGAGACCGAGATACCATTGAGTGGTGAGCTAGGACTTCTTATTCCTTTACTTTGAATTCTTTTCACTCATACTGAGAAGCGAACTTCATCCACTTTATACTGCATCTGCACTGGAGCATTCTGCTTTTCATGTACCAATGCTGGCAGCAAAGGGAGGACTAGGAAAAGGAGAAAACCCAGCAGAAGATGGGAGATACGGTGGTTCAGCCTACCCAGTCCCCATTGCTGGTGTCCTCATTGCTGCCACTCAAACACAGCCTGACCTCTCCAATTTGCTTTCAGGGATGACCTTGGGAAGATGACTTACGCCACAATGTGCATCAAAGAGAGCTTGCGCCTGTTTCCACCGGTTCCTTTCATGTCCCGATACCTCTCTAAACCTGTCACATTTTCTGATGGACGCAGCTTGCCAGCAGGTCTGTTGAGTTTGTTCAACATTCATGCTGCTGTCCGTGACAAGTGGGGCATCCTCACAAGAGTTGCTGTGTGGAGGGGCTGCTGGGGCTTCCAGCCTCTCTTCTCTCTCCAAAGGGCTGTACAGGGTCACTCCAGCTCACCATGACAGCTCTCCCAGAAGGGTGGCTGGAGAGAGTCCAAGGATATGCTCCGGGGCACTGGGGTGGTCGCAGAGATCAAAGGGGACTTGCAGAGCATTGATCCTGGCCAAGAGTAAAAGCTCATCCACCAGTACCAGAATGGGTCCCAGCTCTGAGGTCAATGTTTCTTCCATGTGAGGGTTTCAGGTGGCAACCTGCCTGGGCAGGCTGGGCATCGTCCCTGCCAGATCTCCTGCAAGAGCCCCTGCAGAGCCCAGGGAGGGAGAGCATCCCACAAACACCTCTCCTGGATCTTCAGTCTGAGATGTCACGAGCTTTTTTTCATTTTTCTTTTCCAGGCTGCCAGGTTGTACTGAGCATATATGCTATTCACAGGAACCGGGATGTGTGGGAGGACCCTGAGGTACTTCATCTTTATAAAAAGAAGGGGCAGATGATCTCTGACCCCAGACATCCACTCCCCTTGAACAAAGCAGCCCACATCTCCTCACCATGTGGGTTTTTTACCCTTCTTATTCCAACAGTCCATATCTAAATGCAAAGTTTAGTGAAGTTATCAAACAACCCAAAGGCTTTGAACATGACAAAGTGCTGGGAAAGGGTGTTGAATAGTCTATCTTCGTGTGTGATGACACAGAGTTACTCAGGCTGCTTTCAGCTGCCCTGGATAGACTTAGGTCCCAGCGTGGCATGAGAAGTCCCAAGCCCTCCAGGCAGTGAGTGATTTGAAGTTGATGTCTTAGAGGCTGCAAGGAAATAGCTGGGAAACTTGAAGGAGGGTCTGCAGCTATGTCTCTCTGGAGAGGCAGGATCAGATGTCTCTGGACAGGAGGGAATCTGACTTGATCATTGCTGCCATGGATGAGAAAATGCCTGTAGGCATCCTGGGTACTGTGGGTGATCTGGATATCTCCAAGGAGAAGATCTGTACGGTCACCAGCGCCCTCTTCTCACCAACCTGGTTGGCTTTGCAGAGGGATGAATGTCAGCTGCAGCTTCTCTGGGGCAGCAGAGGCCACATCCAGCCCTACCTTGGGGACTGGGGAAGAACCTGGTGCTGCTCATATCAGAGAAAATGGTGACTAAATGGCCTTTTTGCTTCCACAGATATATGATCCCCTGAGGTTTTCTCCAGAGAATTCAGCACAGAGGCACTCCCACGCTTTTCTACCTTTCTCCGCTGGATTCAGGTGGGAGACTCTTCATCCCTCTCCTTCCCTGTAGGCTGCCTTGTATGGGAAACCTAGCTCAGAGCTGAGCTCCTGAGGCTAATCCTCCCTCAGTGCCCATGAGCCAAGCTGGCTTGGTCAACTCAAGCAGGCTTTCCACAACAGGATCTCCACCATGCTCCATCAGCTCCAGAGCATTTCCCATACCCCAAGCTCTGTGGTCAGTGTAGGGTTTCACACACTTTTCTTGTGGATTTGTGGAGAGGTTTACATTTTCTGTTGCCTGCATTAGGAACGTGGGCTCCTTTGTTTAGGAGTGAATACCCAGTGCATCTCAAAGCCAACCTGCATCCAAGTGTCCGTGGTTCCCACAGAGCTGTATCCATAGCCAGATGCAACATACCGAGATTTCAGTAACTTGTAAGAGGAAATACTCCACATAGGCTAAAAACCCCTCTGAGGTGTCTGGGGTCTTAGCTAGATCCATACAGCACTTTCTAGTGAAGTAAGCCCCGGTTCTCTCGATCTCATATCTCTTTTCAATGCTTATTAATAAAAAGCACCAGTACCCCATCACAGAGCTGGGTGCATTATGGCGTGGCATCAGGGGGTTCCTAGGTAAGCTGTGGTGTCATCGTCACAGCAGCTGGAGGTTCCCCAGCTCATGCAGGGGCTGAGCCCAGCTCGGGGGCAGTCGGGGGTGAAGGCTGCAAGCAGAGCCTTTGTTATTCTCTCCCCAGGAACTGCATCGGGCAGCAGTTCGCCATGAACGAGATGAAGGTGGCGCTGGCCCTGACCCTGCTCCGCTTCGAGCTGTCCCCCAACCCATCCAAGCCTCCCACACTGATATCGCAGGTCATCCTCAAGTCCAGCAACGGGGTCCACCTGCATTTAAAGAAGATTCGCTGACCTCATGGGGTACCACAGCAGGGATGAAAGCCTTTCCCAAGGACCACCCTCCACACAGAAGTTTAAGAGGGGGACACCAAACAGACCCACCTTGGACCTCTCCCATATTAACCTCCCTGCCTGCTGCTCTCTGGGGGGCAGCTGAGCCCCCTTGCACACACACCAAACCCAGCAGGTCCAGGTCCCACCCTTGCACAGGGAACTGCTCTGCCAAGGGGGTTTCACAGTGCAGCTGTGGCTCAGCTTTCACCTCCTCAGGCATCCTCTGTGTCCTGCTCATCTCCTCACCTCCAGCCTGCCCTGGCACGCTGCCTGGCAGGACTTCTGTCACCCGCCGGTGTAACTTGCACCATTGCCAGTTCCCTGCTTGGGCAGGGTGGTGAACACCACTGTGATTTACACGGATGTCTAAAGCCTGGACACTGCCTGAGAACAATGTTTCTGCCCTGCCTCCAGCCTGGGTGTGCGGGGGCAGAAGAGCTTCTCCCTGCAGCCACACTGCATCCCCCTGTACCACCCTCCAAATTATTCCCCCTAATCCGTTCTGGGGCTGGCACTGTGCCCACTGTTACAGAGATGAAGGCCAGAAAGTTTTTCTGCCCTGACACTGGCATTTGTTGAGCTGAGGGTGCTCAGAAGCCAGCACAGAGACCTGTCACCAGCTAACCTGGAGAAAACACTCACCGCCCTCAAAACGATGTGTGGTCACCCTCGTCCTCCTCTTCTCTCTGAAAGGAGAAAAACACCTTGTGGATGTGCTCCTCAAGAGCGGCTTTGGCTTCCTTTGCATTTGTGGGCGGGGGGGCAAGGGAGGGGGTACAGGGTGAGTCCCGGCAGCCCAGAGCCAAGGCTGTGCCCAAGGGTGCAGCCCTGTGAGTGTTTTCTCAAGCTCTAAGGGTTGTTTCAGTGGGTTTGCCCTTCATGGAGCCTGTTCTCACCCCTCCCATGCTGTGGGTCACCCAGCCCTCACCTCTGCCTCCAGGAGTTTCTGTGGTAAGGAAACAACTGAAATGTTCTGGGGTCAAACAAAGCAAAACAGAAACCCTCACACTCTCCCTCAAATGCTGGTGGCAAGAACAAAATCAGCTTGCAAGAAAGTCCCAAGAGGGAGCATGAGTCTGTCTCAAGCCATTTTCTGCTGAGGCTGAGAACTGACTGCTCAGTACATGAGTGAACTGCCCAAGGGATGCAGGCAGGTGCTGACCATGGGGCTGAGCTCATTTTGGGGGTGCAGGGACCTACTGCAGGGCTTCTGAACCAGCACCACCCATAGGTGGGTTCCCAGGCCAAGGGGGACTTGCTGGGTGAACTGCAGATCTGGGGTGGGAAATGGATCACTAGGTGGCAGTGGGAGACCCAGAAACAAACCCAAGTCCTCCCTGGTCCCAGGAAAAACTCCCTGGACTTGGCAGGGAGCATGGCCCAGCAGGGCAGCTGATCGGCCCCATCCCTGGGGGCATCCCCATCCCGTCCCATCCCCACCCTCAGCCGTGGAGAGTGGCAGAGCAGGCGTGGCTCCATCACGGTTCCCAGCACGATGGTGGTGTCACACACGGCACAGGAAAAGCTTGTCACTGCGAGTACCCGGGCAGTCAGCAGGTATTGGGGAAACTGAGGCACGGAGGGCTGCACAGATGCCATGCCACAGTGAGAGACAAGACGTTGTCCAGATGTCACCTACGGGAATAGCATCCCCAGCATCGCTGTAGGCACTAACATAACCAAACCACGTCCGTCTGTCTGGGCAGCTCAACTCTGCTTGCGGCCAGACCAGGATAGCCAAATCTGAGCGTGTCCACATCTGCATAAACCCCTGCAGCCCCCTGCTCCCCCTCTCTGCCACCTGCTGCATCCTCAGTCTGAGAAACAAAACTCCTCTAGGGCTGGATCCGGACCTTCGTTTTGGCTGTCTTGGTACCTACCGGGACAGGGATCCTGTGAATAACCAGCAAGGTGCAGCTTCTATTTATTTCGCAAGGCTGCTGGAGACAGCGTTCCTCTTCTCCCCGCTCCCTCCCCTTCTCTCTGCAGGTGCAGGTTGCGTAGGTGCCGATGCCAGCACCCTTGTACCACCGGTGGACTCGGGCTGGTCTCAAAGGTCAGACTCCAGCTCTCCTCCCTGCTCCAGCACAGCAAGGCCGTTGGAGGGCAGCAGTTTGATGCAGCTTTTCATGACTGGCTCTATTCGTCAGACATTTCAGCCACCCATCCAGGAACAAGCAAGCCACCTTGCAGCTCTGCTCATCCACTCTCCAGGTTCTGTTCCAGTCAATGAGTTTGGGGAACGCTTAAGCGCATAGACCCGTCCCAGTCTAATGGGTGGTGGGTTGCAAAGCAAACTAGGTGGCACTTGAAGATGCCCCTATGGCATCTTCTGGTTTGGACATGGGAGCATAAGGCCAGATCAGGAAAAGTTAGATCTGATGAGGACCCGCAGCTGCTGCCCATACTGTGTACATATGGCACCCGCTTGGCCTCCCAGCCCTGTGTTTTGAGGCCATCACCTGCTCACTGCCATGACTGAGGCTGCTCGTTTGGTTTCCAGGAGTACTCCCGACTGTTAGGAACGGCCAAACCCCAACCACTTCCAGCGGAGACCTTGCCCAGGGAAATCTGCTCAGGAAAGAGAGGAGAAACTACTGCCATTTTTTGTGCAGAAAAAGGATCATTATTCCAGGCAGTTCTGACAATAACTGAGATAACCTGAGCCAAACACTTTAAAAGTCTCTCCCTGTTAAGAATCACGCTTAACCCAGGTTTGCAGTTTGAAGCACCAAAGCTTTTGGGGGAAGATCTTGCAGCACCCATGCATCATGGAGCCATTATCCAGCAGCAACCAGGTGAAAATTGTTCCACTTTTCAGCTTATTCAGGTCAAACTGGGCAACCCAAACATCCCTCCCCCACTGCCTTCAAACGCTGGCAGTTTCTGGACAGCAGCATGTTCAAGATAACCTCCTCTGCCAAGCCACCACTAAATAGCTTCGAGAACAGCAAAAAGCAGCGCGAGGAGCCGGGCAGCGCCCAGTGACACAGATCTAATCGCCGGAGCATTTGCCCCAGATGTCTCCCTGCCAGGCAGTGACATTTCTGCGCTGTCTCCGCTCTCTCCCTCCATCACCATGGCTACAGCAGCCACCAATCCACAGACGAGTTCTTCCAGGGTACCACCAAACCCTCTGGGAGATGCTACGAGAGCCAACCCCTTTGGCAGGGAGATATTTCAGGGACTCTGGGACAGCCCATAGCACCAAAATGTCCCATTTTTCTTCTTTCCCTCCTCCTTTTTATTTTTTTNAGCACAAACAATGGAGCTAAAAGGTTGGGTATCAGGCCGATAATCATGAATGACGTGTCGTTATTACACACCACACATTCATTATCTCCCACTCCAGCCATGTCACAGGCGGCTGGAGGAGGGCAGATAACGGGGTGCCTTCATGCAGATGGCTTATTATCAGGATGTTCCAGGAGGGGCTTTAAGACAGTTAGTGATGCTGTTTGCCAGTTAAAGATTAGAGACCCCAGAGAATAATTAACAATCCCAAAACCCAGTTTTTCTGCTGGATTCTTCTGCTTTCTCCCCCCTCCCCCATCCTCTTTAATCTATTCACTCTAGCAGGTGTAATAAAGTGATAAGGACAGGCTCCGGGGATGTTTGTTTGGCTACTACGGGTGTATAAACCAACAATGGATGGTATTTTACTTCTGGCTTTCAGTGGCTTGAATCAAGACCAAAAACTTTGCAGCCCCCTTGCCCACACACAGCCACCCCTGCACACCGTGCTCCCGGTTCCCACCTGGGTGGCTGGGCTCCTTCCCCAGCCTGAAGGACCACGATGGTGGGACGGGCTCCCTTTTTGCTTCTGGAGGTCCAAATCGCATCGCTTGGGTGTCAAGGCACCCAATGCCAGGACAGAAACCCCAGGCTACGCTGCTCAGAGCCAGAGCTGGAGCTGGTCGTCCTTTCAGCAGCAGTTTACCTGCATACAGCAAGTCTTTAATTAAACCACCTTGGAATAATTTATATGGTAGGTGTCTACCTGCCCAAGCTGCCCCAGGGTTGTGGTCCCAGCTGGAACAGAAACATCTTAAACCTCCTACAGATGAAGAACCTGAGGAGAGATCGATGAAACATCAGAGTAAAGGTGGCTTTCAACAAGATGCTCCATTACCTGGGGGTCCAAGAGATGAGTTGCACCCTCCTAGGCCACAAAGAAAAGCTGTGATACATCTTATAACAAGGTGGTAATGCAAAAGACCACCCTGAATATCTTCTGCCCAAAAGGAGACTATCCTGTCCACAGCAGGTCCCCACCCTGAACATCCTCCTGAAGCTCCAGCTTCAGAGATACTGGCATTACGGAGTGAGGGGTAGGATGGGGTACCCACAGGTGTCCTTCCCCTTCATCAGTAAGCATGGGGTGACTTATAGAGGACACAATCACCCCCTGTGCTGCATGGAGAGAGGTGCTGGGGAGGGTTTGGCCCCCAGGCAAGTTGGCTCAGGGCCCTTCAGAGGGGTCACCAAGGCTGTTGGAGGTCCCCATCACCCGGGGGCTATCAGGTACAGCCCTGGCTCTGGAGGGTATCCCCCAGCTCACAGGGTCAACATGGTGGGCACGAGCGCTGAGACCCCAGAAGTTGCCATCCCAATCACACTCATCCTGCCGGGGAGGGATGAGACAGCATTGTGCTTTAAAGAGCATCCCCGACCCTATCAGCGAGAGATGAGATATCCTAATTATGGCAGTACAGGCAAGGATCCGGGCCGTATCAGCCAGCACAGAAAGGTAAACAAGAAATATAACAATGGACCCTTAACACTCATTAGCTGTGTCAGATAATACCTCACTTTTCTCCCTTTGGGGCTTAAAATCTAATTAAGATTTTCCAACAATAAATTTCATTTACGCTCGCTCCCTTTTGTTCTTTTTAGGATCACACCGAGAAGCAGCCATGAGTTGGCTGCATGGCTTGCAGGAAGGCAGCCCGCTCCACACAGCCAGCCTTGGGTTGTGCTTGACGGACAAGGGAAACTGAGGCAGGATGGCAATCACAGGCTGTGTGGAGGGGAGGTCCCACCAGGGAGGTAACACGGTGGCTCTTGCGAAAGATGTTTTCCCCAGGAAAGTGAACTCTGAAGGGGCACTGGCTGGGATAAAACCAAACCTCAGGGTTCCTGGGCTAGCCCAAGGTGTGCAGTCGTAAAGCCCCATCCCTCTGTTTGCTTGGACTTACGACCACAGGATGGATCCTCAGGGAAAGGGACCCACCAAGCCCCCAGCACACCTCCACGCCAAACCCTGCACTGCCTGGGAAACGACTCGGACATTCATCACACACTCAGTGCGTGCCGGGGGCAGGGGATAAAATCCCACTGTTACTCATTATAAGGATACTGTTTCTAACTCCTTCTGCAACCAAGAGGTAAAAATTAATGGATTCCCCTCCTCTCACCATACCCTCAGCCCGAGTGCTGACACGGCAGGAACGCGCAATGACTAATCCTTCTTAAACCCTGCTGAGCGAAGCATTACCGCTGAACTCTGGGGAGCTTGTTTTTTCCAAACCCACGTGACGTTTGGCACCTGCAAGAAAAAAGTCAGGGGAGCAGCATCCATCAGGGACACGAGTGGGGAGGTCCAGGACCCAGCCTGGGGTTGGCTCAGCCTCCAGCTGCCCAAGGGAAGGTGTGGTAGAAGGGAACAGCTCTGATGTCATGCCTTCACACCCGAGGGCTTGACCCCTTCAACCCTTCTGCCTGTTTTCTTCTACCCCCATGGAATTTCTCAACTGGAGTTGTGATTTCTCAACGCTGAGTCTTGAGGGCGTTTTCAAAACACTTGCCTACGTGAGGCTTTTCAGGGAGATGCCTTTCAGGGCGGGTCTGTTACCAGAAGGCTCCTGGTTTACTCCCATGCTCAAATTTTTGTGTCACCACCTGCTAGCGATGGCAACAGCTTCACCTGCTGGAAGTGAGAGAGTGGCTCATGGCAAGTGGTGGCACCAGGGTCCAGCTCCAGCTCCCTACTCCATCCCAGAGGGCTCCCAGCAGTGGCAAGGGTCCCATTTTGGGCTGAGCTCCCCACCAGGAGTGTCACATCTTTGCTGCGGGGAATACCCATCAGGTTTCAGTGCTGCAGGAAAACAGGGTGTTTGCAAGCCTGTGCCTGGAGAAGAAGCCTGCTGCCTGCACCATGCTGGGCAGCACCTCCTCCAGGACAGGCTTGGGGCTTTCAAGGTCACTGGCAAGCACCCTTGCAGGAGGAAGTCTCTTCAGGGTTGAAACACACAGAGCAGGAGCTCTGCTAGTGAAAGGCAAAGAGGGACCTCCAACCCAAACACCCCCCTGACTGTTCCTGGCACCACTACCTGCAAGCAGGCCTCCAAAGCTCCTCCTGAGCAGAGGCCAGGGCTGCTCCTAGATCCAAACCCATCACAGCTGCTGTTTGACAGCAGGTCTAGCATTACCCCTTGCCTCAACGCTCAGCTGAAAGCAAAGCTGGCTCTGGCACCCAATGATGTCCTCCTGCCACCTCCTTCCCCTTGTATTTGCATAGCTCCAAGCACAGCAGAGCCCCAAAACCACCCCACTCCCTCCCAAACCCAGGGGCTGCTAAAAACACCCCTCTTATAAGCCCCATCCCATCCCATCCCACCCCACCCCATCCCATTCCTCCCAGTCCTGCTCCACCTGCAGCCCCTGGGCTGCCTGGATTGCAGAGCCCCTTAACCCCTTCCTCGCTGGTGGAGGGGAGGACCCTGCACACCACTTGGGCAACTGATGTCCCAGGGAAGAGCAAGGCGTTACAGGTCTCTCGTTTCAATCTGCAAATGCCGCGGCTTGGGAGCGCTTGTTGCCCGCACAGCGGCCCCAGCGCTGTCCCCACCACAGCGAAAAACAGCCCCTGGTTAATGAGCAGCCTGGCAGGAGCAGGTTGCACCATGGCCGGCTGCCCCGGGGAGACCCAGCACTGCCCGGAGCAGCCCCCAGTCACATCCTGGCAACACCAGTGACTGCCATTCGCAGCCTCCAGCCCTGGGAATGGTCCCCAGCTGGCTGTGGGTCTGTGCCCTGTGGCTGGCGGGATCCAGGGAGCGCTGCCTTTCACCCATTCAGCAGCGCTGGGAAGTGCCGAGTTGGTGTCGTGCCTCAGTTTCCCCACCTGGTAAATGGAGGGGAATGATGTTCATGTCCCCATATGGCCCTTTCCAGCTCTGGGGCGGCCCAAATGCTGAGCAAAAAAAAATGCTCCGCCTTTTTCTCTCCCCTGTTGACGAACAAACATGTGCAAAAACGCTCTTAGCTTCATCCAAGTGAAGAAATAAGAGATGGATCCGACCCAGAAGGGATCAAGGGGGAGGTGGGGGTGCTGACCTCTCTCTAAGCACCCTTCCCACTCAGCCTTCCCCGGTGTCCTTCCCTTCCCAAACTGCCCGAAGGCTGGGAGTGCTTTGAGATGCCAGAAAGTGCTTTGGGTGATTAGAAAAACGACCCTCCTTGATGTCGTATGGGCAACACTTCTCTTTATTGCTCACAGGGAAGATATATACAGAGGAGGTTTGTTCTGACATTAAAATGTATGGTGTAGGTCATAAAAAGAGAGTGAAATGGGGAGAAGAGAGCAGGTTTTCCATCAGCAGCTCCCTGGAGAGCAGCTGGGGGTGCAGGGAGATCCCAGGCACCCAGAGGAGACTCCCTCCATGCGTGGAGCAGGTCAGCATCCCCCTGGGACCAGGGACACCGGCCTTGCCAACCGGGTGGGGTGTCCACCGGGCAGGAGAGGTGGCAGCTCCAGACCTTCCCCAGGGACCGATGCCCACGTGGACACCAGCCCACGAGGCAGAAGAGCACGTCCTGCAGGTGGGAAGGGAAAAGATCAGGAGATGGGAGGTGCCGTGGAGAGGCTGGGGAGCTGCTGCGCACGCGGTGCAGAGGGTCCCTGTGGAAATGCCCATCACGACAGCAGGAAGCAAAGTGAGAGGAGGAAGGAGGGTAGTCGGCCAGGGTGCCTGCTACATGGCGGTGGTGATCACCCTCTCCTCGGGTTCCAGGGTGTTCTCGTAGGCGTGTTGGCTCTCTTTGGACCTGTGTCGGGAGGGAGAAGCACAGCGATGAGCTCCAACCCAGCAAGACCAGCGTTCCCGAAGCCATAGCCAAGGCCCTGACCTCGCTGGTGCTGGCCGTGTGCTGAGCGAGGGACAAAGTGGGGAGGGCAGGAGGGGTGTCCCTGCAAGGAGAGCCAAACGTGGGGTGGGAATTGCTCTAATTTCTAGTGAGGGCTGTTTTGACAGTCAACATCTTGTATAGTGACCCACGGCCACTTTTGGTGGTTTAGTCTGTTTGAAAGGTGTGATGCAGAATAAGAAAAATGTGGTGTAGCAGGTTGCAAGGTGGCGAATGGACCATGGGGCTCAGCTGCAGGGATGGGGAGAGACCGGGGAGGAGGGGATACTCCCTCACCACCACCGTCTTAGCCCCTGGAGAGGACAAAAGCCCCAAAACCAGGTGAATGGGACATGTGAGACCGTGACTGGGAGAGACCGTGGCTCTGCACGTCTGATCTGTCCCCAGGGGGATGGAGCAGAGCCTGGGAGCTGCGGGTAGGAAGTCTGAGCAAGTCCTTCACCTGAAGTCAGCTGCAGCGGTTAGATATCTCCCTTCGTGGCCATTGGACACGACAGGCTCCTTCTTGTCCTCGACACTCACCGCTGTCTCGACATTTTCCCTTGAGGAGGAGAAGAGAGGAGCTGAGAGAGAGCAATGGAGGGGCCGTGCCAGGGAGCAGCTCGTGACAGCATAGAGGAGGGGACTGCTCCGACTCCACAGAGACAAGAAGGGACCTGGACGTGTGATCCTGGCCTCAAACACCCAGCTCAGCCCCCTTCCCAGCAGGACACGGGTGAGGAGAGACACAGTCATGGCAGGTTTGCAGGGGCCGTGCCCGTACACCGAGTGCCAACCTCTGCCTCTGGAGCTGATACTCCCAGTGCCGGGCTGGCAGTCAGCAGGACTCATTTGTCAATACATGAGGTTGTTTTCTCCCACTAACTGGTTTTTCCAGTCTTCTTCTATGTAATCTGTTGCAAAATAGTCCTCTACGGGTCCCAACTGACAAGGAGAGAAACACAGAGGCTCTGTGGGTGCCGCAGGACTGGTGCAGGAGGGGTGCACGTGTGCACATCTGTGCAAAACCGAGCGGCTTCCTCTCGGATGTGAGTCTGGATCGCTCGCAGAAGGAACTGCAGAGCAGGGACCGGGTGTTCAACCTCAGCCAGAGCCTAAAAGCTGAGCTCCGGAGCAAGCCCACAAACCGAATGGCACTGGGAGGGTTTAGCCGTGGCGGGTGGGTGCCGGTTCACCCCGCGTGCACCTCCTTCCCTCCTCCAGTGCTCGCCCAAGGGCGATTTGGGAGGATTTGCTGAGGAACAGACTGGCACAAAGAGGCAGCGGCTTGAGCTGATAGCTGCTGTCACAGTGACAGCACGGAGCTGGCAGTGCTGCCGGCTCTTCTGAAGAGTGGCCAGATTAATTAAAACCAGCCACCATCCCTCCTCAAGCCGTCCTCAGCATCCTCTGCCTCCAGGCTGGGGAGAGGCAGTCGGGCACGGGCAGAGGTGGGAAACACCGTCCCTGCTTCCCACTCCATGAGCTGGGGGCTCTGCCAGTTCGAGGTTTCTCTTTGGGAAACAAAGACTGCAGCTGCAAATCAGACCGTATAAATATATATGTACACATTGCATTACACATTGGCCCTGAATGCATCCCAAAGGGCCCCCTTAAAATGCATCTGGGACAGAATCTGACCTGCTGAGCATTGGGGTACACCCCAAGTCCCCACCTCCTTGGCTTGGAATGACTGCGGGGATGCGCAGATGCAAGAAGACTCCAGCACCTTTGGGTGCAAAGCCCAAAGCGCCCATGCCAGTGCAGGCTACAGGGCACTTTCGATCTTCATCCTCTGTTGACTCTGGGCTCAGATTCAAGATCAAGTTCCTGCAACCTAGCCAGTTAGCCTGGGTCAGCTGAGCCTGTGGCTTTGCTCGGCTGGCAGCGGGCAAGAGGTAACCAGTTCTGCAGAGCCTTTTTCTGATGCTTAAGGCCACCTCATTTGCCTGAGCTGTGGTCTCTGGGTGGAGAGTGCTGCCATGGCGTGGCTACCTCCCTCTTCTCCCAGCTCCTCTCAGTGCCTTCTGACGACTTGGCTCAATCTGCTTTGCAAACGAAGCTCTTTTGGGGCTTGTTTTCCCACAAGATGTAAGGCACCTGGGAACTGCACCCCCAGATCCATAGGCAACCAAGCTCAGGCCAGCCCCCCAAGACATATGCCCGTGTAAACCAGCCATGATGCTGCATCTCTCCTGTCCCCAGTGCAGTGCTTTTTCATGGCAGCATCCGGACGGTGCAGCCTCCCACCTGGCAATACGTAACAGGGAGCAGAGACCAGGACGGGGAGAAGAGGACAGGGAGACCAGGACAGGGAGTCTTTGCTCTCCCAGCCTGGCTCCTGGCAGAGCAACCACAGCGTTCCCAGCCCTGGCACCGGGACAGGGCAGCTGGAAGTGACCCGTGCAGAGGCAGATAAGCCCAACCCGAAGCAACCCCCAGGGCTCCCACACTTACACCTTCTCCTTACACCAGAACCTATTGACCACAAAAGCGATGGCCACCAGGACGAGAAACACAACCACGGCAATGACACCCTGTGA
The DNA here is from genome assembly GCA_013400195.1 of Aramus guarauna. Taxonomy (NCBI): domain Eukaryota; kingdom Metazoa; phylum Chordata; class Aves; order Gruiformes; family Aramidae; genus Aramus; species Aramus guarauna. Next base: position 79,049 of record VXBL01004962.1, read on the forward strand.
CCACGGCTGGAGACTGCCCCGGGCTGCAGAAAAAAAAAGAGGACATGTGTTAGAAATACATCCTCAGGCTTTATCTGCCGAGCTTCTCCCAACTTCAGCAACGTCCAGCCAAGAGCTTGGTCCTGCAAAGCCGAACAGAGCGTGTTGCTGTTTAATCCAGGCAGGATGACGTGGGGCACAGCGATGAAATAAAGCACAAATAACAGCAGTGTCACTGGCGTTTGCATGGGGATGGAGCGTGGTGCCGTGCAGCTTTGGGGGGCCATGTATACATACATATATGTACGCAGTGGGGTGCAGATGACTCTGAGATGGGGGGACAAAGGGCTGGGGGACATGGAGGGAGGGAGGATGTTTGCCCAAAGNACGGCCACTTTTGGTGGTTTAGTCTGTTTGAAAGGTGTGATGCAGAATAAGAAAAATGTGGTGTAGCAGGTTGCAAGGTGGCGAATGGACCATGGGGCTCAGCTGCAGGGATGGGGAGAGACCGGGGAGGAGGGGATACTCCCTCACCACCACCGTCTTAGCCCCTGGAGAGGACAAAAGCCCCAAAACCAGGTGAATGGGACATGTGAGACCGTGACTGGGAGAGACCGTGGCTCTGCACGTCTGATCTGTCCCCAGGGGGATGGAGCAGAGCCTGGGAGCTGCGGGTAGGAAGTCTGAGCAAGTCCTTCACCTGAAGTCAGCTGCAGCGGTTAGATATCTCCCTTCATGGCCATTGGACACGACAGGCTCCTTCTTGTCCTCGACACTCACCGCTGTCTCGACATTTTCCCTTGAGGAGGAGAAGAGAGGAGCTGAGAGAGAGCAATGGAGGGGCCGTGCCAGGGAGCAGCTCGTGACAGCATAGAGGAGGGGACTGCTCCGACTCCACAGAGACAAGAAGGGACCTGGACGTGTGATCCTGGCCTCAAACACCCAGCTCAGCCCCCTTCCCAGCAGGACACGGGTGAGGAGAGACACAGTCATGGCAGGTTTGCAGGGGCCGTGCCCGTACACCGAGTGCCAACCTCTGCCTCTGGAGCTGATACTCCCAGTGCCGGGCTGGCAGTCAGCAGGACTCATTTGTCAATACATGAGGTTGTTTTCTCCCACTAACTGGTTTTTCCAGTCTTCTTCTATGTAATCTGTTGCAAAATAGTCCTCTACGGGTCCCAACTGACAAGGAGAGAAACACAGAGGCTCTGTGGGTGCCGCAGGACTGGTGCAGGAGGGGTGCACGTGTGCACATCTGTGCAAAACCGAGCGGCTTCCTCTCGGATGTGAGTCTGGATCGCTCGCAGAAGGAACTGCAGAGCAGGGACCGGGTGTTCAACCTCAGCCAGAGCCTAAAAGCTGAGCTCCGGAGCAAGCCCACAAACCGAATGGCACTGGGAGGGTTTAGCCGTGGCGGGTGGGTGCCGGTTCACCCCGCGTGCACCTCCTTCCCTCCTCCAGTGCTCGCCCAAGGGCGATTTGGGAGGATTTGCTGAGGAACAGACTGGCACAAAGAGGCAGCGGCTTGAGCTGATAGCTGCTGTCACAGTGACAGCACGGAGCTGGCAGTGCTGCCGGCTCTTCTGAAGAGTGGCCAGATTAATTAAAACCAGCCACCATCCCTCCTCAAGCCGTCCTCAGCATCCTCTGCCTCCAGGCTGGGGAGAGGCAGTCGGGCACGGGCAGAGGTGGGAAACACCGTCCCTGCTTCCCACTCCATGAGCTGGGGGCTCTGCCAGTTCGAGGTTTCTCTTTGGGAAACAAAGACTGCAGCTGCAAATCAGACCGTATAAATATATATGTACACATTGCATTACACATTGGCCCTGAATGCATCCCAAAGGGCCCCCTTAAAATGCATCTGGGACAGAATCTGACCTGCTGAGCATTGGGGTACACCCCAAGTCCCCACCTCCTTGGCTTGGAATGACTGCGGGGATGCGCAGATGCAAGAAGACTCCAGCACCTTTGGGTGCAAAGCCCAAAGCGCCCATGCCAGTGCAGGCTACAGGGCACTTTCGATCTTCATCCTCTGTTGACTCTGGGCTCAGATTCAAGATCAAGTTCCTGCAACCTAGCCAGTTAGCCTGGGTCAGCTGAGCCTGTGGCTTTGCTCGGCTGGCAGCGGGCAAGAGGTAACCGGTTCTGCAGAGCCTTTTTCTGATGCTTAAGGCCACCTCATTTGCCTGAGCTGTGGTCTCTGGGTGGAGAGTGCTGCCATGGCGTGGCTACCTCCCTCTTCTCCCAGCTCCTCTCAGTGCCTTCTGACGACTTGGCTCAATCTGCTTTGCAAACGAAGCTCTTTTGGGGCTTGTTTTCCCACAAGATGTAAGGCACCTGGGAACTGCACCCCCAGATCCATAGGCAACCAAGCTCAGGCCAGCCCCCCAAGACATATGCCCGTGTAAACCAGCCATGATGCTGCATCTCTCCTGTCCCCAGTGCAGTGCTTTTTCATGGCAGCATCCGGACGGTGCAGCCTCCCACCTGGCAATACGTAACAGGGAGCAGAGACCAGGACGGGGAGAAGAGGACGGGGAGACCAGGACAGGGAGTCTTTGCTCTCCCAGCCTGGCTCCTGGCAGAGCAACCACAGCGTTCCCAGCCCTGGCACCGGGACAGGGCAGCTGGAAGTGACCCGTGCAGAGGCAGATAAGCCCAACCCGAAGCAACCCCCAGGGCTCCCACACTTACACCTTCTCCTTACACCAGAACCTATTGACCACAAAAGCGATGGCCACCAGGACGAGAAACACAACCACGGCAATGACACCCTGTGACCACGGCTGGAGACTGCCCCGGGCTGCAGAAAAAAAAAGAGGACATGTGTTAGAAATACATCCTCAGGCTTTATCTGCCGAGCTTCTCCCAACTTCAGCAACGTCCAGCCAAGAGCTTGGTCCTGCAAAGCCGAACAGAGCGTGTTGCTGTTTAATCCAGGCAGGATGACGTGGGGCACAGCGATGAAATAAAGCACAAATAACAGCAGTGTCACTGGCGTTTGCATGGGGATGGAGCGTGGTGCCGTGCAGCTTTGGGGGGCCATGTATACATACATATATGTACGCAGTGGGGTGCAGATGACTCTGAGATGGGGGAACAAAGGGCTGGGGGACATGGAGGGAGGGAGGATGTTTGCCCAAAGCGTCAGGGGAAAGAAGGGAGGGGGGTTTCAGCAAACTGTTTCTTCTCTATCCCCAGATGCCACAGACGACGTTCCCAGGTTACTTTCCAAATATTGCCTGGTAAAATAAGGACCCCACAACAGGAACAGCATAAAATTCAGTTGTCACTCTCACAGCAAATGGTTGCTGACATGGATTTCAGCAAAACCTACCGTTCAACAAGTTCCCAGAGCAGCAAGCTGATTTATGACGGGAAATTGAAGGCTGAAGCGTTCAGAGCAACAGCCTCCAGNCCCTTTTGGCATTTAATTACTGCTTTATTCAGGCATGGACTTTCCTCTTTCTGCCGATCGAAACACCAGCCCTTGCACATAGATGAGATCCCTCTGCGTGGGCAGATGGGGCAGGTGGAGGATGCTCCCCGCCAGCCCCAGCATCAGCCTCAGACCGCTCAGACCCAGCCCCTGCCACTGGCACCCACAACGCAGAGCTGCCCCAGGATGGGTACGTTGGTACCTCGACTCCGGAGCTTTATGTTAGCTGAACACTACACCCATCTCACAGGAGACAAATCTCTGCTATAAACAGCAAATAATCTTTACTAGCAGCAATTAAGATGGGCTGTGTGCTCTTCCAGATGTGCACACTCCTCATCCGCAGCCAGCTCCACACTGGCTCCGCTGCTGATAGCCCTCATCTCCTTCCTCTGGTTTTGGGGAGGGGTCTATCCCTTGGTAAGACCCCCAGCTCCTTGAATCCTCACTGTAAGAGGTTTTTATTTTAAAAAAAAAAATGCATATACATAAAACAAAGCTCTTTTTTCCTCTTGGAAGTGAAATCAGCCTGGCTGGCTGACTTACCGCCCGTGCCAGTCTGGAAAGCAGTTTCAGCGCCGGGTGAGCGGCTGTGAGAGCAGCCCCAAACAGCATCCCTCAGCCCTCCCGCCTCCCCGCAGAGACACTTGCCATGTTAACTGCAAGGTCCCAGGGCAAAAACTCAAGCGGGAAGAATTCAAGCAGAAATTCCCTCTTGTATCAGCATATTTCATCTGAAATCCCATTACATCAGCAGGCTGCTGGTGGTGGTACCAGGGGGTGGTGGCAGTGAGGAAGAGCAGGGTTTGGTCCCCTCCTGCCCTACCTGATGGGCAGCAATGCTCCTGCCCCTGCTGCCCACCCCCCACCCCCCATGGGTGCAGTCCCGAACACACCTATTGCCTCTGGGCTGAGCTTTGTCCCGCTTTGCTTCCTCCTTCGCTCTGCCCTTGACTGTTATCTCAGCCACATTTATTTATTAGTTGTGGTTTATTTCTCCTGCCAGGGCCAGGGTTTCTAGCCTAAGCCTCGGAAGGGATGGTCAGGCTGGTAAGGTTTCTGCTGGGATTAAAGGAGTTCAAGGTCAATGGTGGAATGAAGTCACCAATGACTGAAATCTCCAAATTTATATCTCATGATCTTCAAGCAAAAGGACAGAAGATAAGTGGTAGAAAACCTTCTCCAAGCAGCTGTGCTCAGGAGGTACTGGATGTTTTTGCAAGTGAAACCTCACTCAGATGGCTGTTTCCACAAGATTTCAGAGCATCCAAAGCCAAAACAAAAAATACCAAACCAAAATCAAGCAGTTCTGGCTTTGAGAGACCACATAGAGCCCAGCTGCAAGGGGAGGTGAGGATGGCAGGGGGAATGGCAAATACCTCTGCATGGGCTGAAACACCACTGGGAGCACGGGGAACTTGCATGGGCGTAAGAAAGGAGGACTGGGAACCAGGCAGAGGGAAGAGCTTGATAGCATCTTCTTGGGAAGCGCATATGTGGATCGCAGCCTGGGGAGGGAACTGCCTGGCTGGAGCCCCACCGGAGCACACCTTGCTGCCCTGCCAGGAGGGATGGCTGAAAGGATGAGTCTTGCCTATGGAAACGGGACTGTGTTCCTGGAAAAATGCTTTACCAGGGACGTCCTTCTCAGGGTATTCAGTCCCTCGGGCTCTGGCACCACCTCTCTGTTTCACCCCATGGCAATGATGGGTTTTCCCCTCCCGTAACAAGATCTTCTAAGCCAAAGTAAGCAATGTGGGGTGTGCACCCCCGGCAGACGTGTGTCCGCGTGTCTGCAGCTACAAATGAGACCAAGGGAAGTGCCAAGGCCAATATAAGCCCTTGCACATGCTGTAACTCAGTTTCCATACTCAAAGGCTGGTCTGAAGAGACAGATCTGCTTTTTGATACACCTTCCTCGAGTGCTTGGAAAGCATCGGCTGGCCCCTAGCTTTTCCCCTCTCGGAGGAAGCTATGCCAGGCTTTGAATCCTCATTAAAGGCTTTTTTGGGTTTTTTCCCCCTCTCTTTCCAGGCAACAGCAAAACTTTCAATCCTGCTGACAGTGGAGACCCTAGACTGTTAAATCGTCAGCAGGTTGGTAAACAAATACAGGAAGAGCGGTCAAGGCTGGGGCATCAGAAGGAGAAAGGGGGAGGGAATTTTCCAGGACTTTGGCAGCATCGGATGAGTTTTAATTACTCCTCATTATTTGTAGTGTTAGACAAGTCCTTCCACGAATTTCCCAAAAATAATGTCCTAACCATAGGAAGTTTCTCTATTAAGTCTTCAGGAAGGGGACAGGAGGGCAATTTGCAGAGGAAAATATTTGCTCCCTCACCTCGGCAATGATCAGAATTACAGATTAACAGGAAAACCTGTGAGCTTGGGACTGACCCAGCGCAACGCTTGCCTGGGGAAGAGAGTGAGAAGAGAGAAAGAGAGAAAGAGAGAAAGAGAGAAAGAGAGAAAGAGAGAAAGAGAGAAAGAGTCTTAAGAAAACAGATTACTCATCTCGGTGCACAGTCCTGCCGGAGGTAAATCAGAGCTGCTATTATCTCTGTGTAAGCAGGAGAAATAAACCTCGGACGGCAGTTTCAGCCTTTGGCAAAACAGGTAGAAAGTCTCCGTGTCCCGGGTCCGGTAAGACTTCCCAACCCACCCATCCTCATCACCTGCTGATGTGAAGCCAGAGCTGAAGCCTGGGCAGGAGCTGGGGTGTTTTTTTCTCTTCCCAAGAGGCTCTTTCACAGTTGTCCCTTGTCCCCAAAGCCACCCCACCGAGCAGCTCCCTCCCGCCCGGGGCTCGGCGCACCTTCCTGCCTCCCCCGTGCCTCAGTTTCCCCGGGAGGTCAGGCAGCTGCCTGCACTTACCTTCCTGGCAGCAGGCAGGTTCCAGCACCAGGAGCAGCCCCAGGAGGAGGAGGAGGAGGCAGCGGGCAGGCATGGCGACGGGCAAGGCCACGGGCTCTCGGGGCGCAGAGGAGCAGCCGAGCACGGCCCCTCCTCGCAGGGTGCTGCGCCTGGGCACGCCGCCCTCCCACAGGAATGAGCGCTTTGGTCAATTATCAAACACATTAACGAGGGAGGATGATGCTCTCACCTGGTTATTCAAATCCTGCTGCGGGAAGGCGTGGAAGGAGGTGGCTCCTTCTTTCTCCCACAGAGGCTGGCGGGGAATTCGGGGCACGGTGACTTGAACCTGACAGTCCCCTTAGGGCATGGAAGGGGACTGGACCATAAAACATTTGCATCGGCCCAGGAGGAAGAAACAGCACCCAGACGGGTACATCTCTTCCCCCGGCATGGTTGCGGCACCTGGGGAAGGTGACTGAACGGGATCTGGGTGTCCCCTCGATCCCCGCAGCAGGAGATCCAGGGGGTCCTCCGACATCCCTTCCCACCCATGGGACCCTGGGTCCTGGGGACGCAGGGAGCTGCCTAGCACGGGCCCCGCTCGCTTCCCTGCTCTTTTCTTTTCAGCAAGTGTCATTAACAACCCAACAAAATACATTTGTGGCTTAAAAACATCCGTTTAATAAACCAGAGTCGAGTACTGCCTCCCACCGCCCACACCTTGTTTAATGGAGAGACTGTTAAATTGAGCAAACACGGCATTCATTTTATTGAGCCTTCAGGGCTGTTTCCAAAATTTCTTCGACACCAGAAGAGGTAGAAACACGTGAAGAACCGCAGCAGACAGCAAAGCTGTCAGGCCCTTTGCATCAGCTGGGTGGATGCTGCGGGATGGGGAAGGCGTACAGCAGGCTCGTAGGTCCCAAATTAAGCAGCTTCCCAGCCCACGCTGGGTTTGGATGGCTGACAAACCCACCCGGCAGGAAGAATAAAAGCTATTTGGCTTCATGGCTGCGCAACCTCAGTTACTCCCAAAGGAAATTTTACAATTGTGAGCCGGTGATTTCATCGTCGCTCTTCTCGTGGTATGTCACAGCATCTCCGTAAGCCCAGCCCAGTATCTGAGCTCCTGGCCTCTGGGTCTGGTGGTGTCCCCCCCACAGGGACCCCGCTTGGGCACCCCGTCCCCCATGCAGGCACCCACAAAGGACCCATGCTCAGCAATGTGCAGCACCCTCAGGAATACAGACCCACCAGTGCAGGATTGCTCTCCTTCATCCCTCTTCTTTCCCCTGGATCTAGAATAATGTCATTTATCCTGAAAACAAGCCGGAGCTGGCTTGAGCTGTACAAGACTGAAGGTCCGTTCCCCACTCTCTCCCAAATTCCTTTACACAGCCAAATCCCCACCTGCAACATGGGACAATCCCATTCCCAACCCTGCTAGCTTTGGCTTACGAACTCCACGGGTCAGGGACTCTCCTGTGCACCTGGCAAGGAAGTGGCACAGCAGGGACCTGCCCATAATGAGGCCCTGTAAAAGCAATTTAATCCTGTTACAGAGCAAAAGGAATGGCTTCTGAAGAAATAAAAATGAGACTGAACTTTGGGTTTCCCATGACTTGCATCCGTGTTATCTAGCTAGGAAAGCACACAGAACTGGTGATCTTTGCTGCCTGCTTCTTGCTTCCCTCTTAGCAAAAGCCCAGCAAAAAACCCTAGCTGTTCAGAGCAGAAGGCTTTATCAGCAGATCAGAAGCCCTAGAGAAGCTGATCCTGCTGCCGCCCTTGGAAAATTCAAGGTCTGAGACATCTCTCTGCTATTGCTGTCCACCCCTGGTCATGCCTGGGGCTGCAGGAGGTTGCTCACAGGGTTCCTCCACATGTACTCCAGGTTGTCGTCTCATCCCAGGGCTCTGCCTAGCCCAGCTCCAGGGACTTAGGGCTGATTTTCTAAGGACAGGGAACTCTCAAGGATCCACCTGTATACTACAGTGTGTTGGGAGTGGGGAGACATGACAGACCAGACCCCGAGATGAAGAAAGAGCTGCTGTGCCTTCCAGACAGGAGTCTGGCTGTCAGCTCCATCCTGAGGAGCAAATAACACTTTACTATTGCACATTCCCACATTTATAAGAAATTTAAGGAAATTTAATTGTTCTGGGCTTGCTGATGAGGCCAGGGAATCGCTCATTTACTTATCTCAAAGCTCCCCTGTGCTTCAATGCACCTCCTTTAGCCCATGGCAGCTATTAGGAAGGTATGTGCTATTGTGGCCAAAAGTGCCTGTGGCACCTGCTAGGTTGCATATCACTGGGTCCAGCCCGGGGGGGGATGAGAAATAGCAAGTCACTGTGATGGCAGAAGTCTTCTTTCAGGGGAAAAGTCAGAAATTTCAGCAAATAATTAGTCATCCAGCTCATCCTTTTGTCCTTCTGGCCTTGACTTGGGACCTGAAGAGATGAGCAGCTATGTGTTTCTGCTGCAGCATGCTGGAAATCTTGCCGTCTCTCGCATTGATGTCTTCAGCATCACCCCGTCGTGGTGAGGCAAAGCCCTGCAGGTCCATTTCACAAGCGAGGGAAACTGAGGCACAGAAGGGCCAAGTCACCTTAGCAGCAGTTAGCCAAACCCAACTGAGTTCTCTCCCAGGGACTCATGTGAGCAGTTGTCCGTACGACAGGTCTTGCACAAAGCACGTCTTGGAATTTCAAGATTTGTGCTTATATCCTCCAAAACTTGGTGGTTTTTCCCCTAAGAAATATGTTGGGTTTATCCAAAATTAACATTTGCTCAAAGCAACATTCCTGAGCCTAAAATGTGTTCCTGGGTGATATGGCTCAGAGCACAGATGCCAGTTCCTCTTTGAAAAATGTTGTGGGGCTCTGTGTTTTAATGGATGTTATTTTTCTTTTTCCTTCCCTCCTGCCCTTCCTTCCTTCCTTCCTTCCTTCCTTCCTTCCTTCCTTTTCTTCTTCCTTTTCTTCTTCCTTTCCATTTCCTCCTCCTTTCTCAGAAAGAGCCATAAAATAAAGAAAACATATGGGAGCAAGCCTGAACATCCTCTAAAGAAGAGAATTTATTTTTCCTAGGGGAAAAAAAAAAAGTAATGATGAATTTGCTACATTTCATGAGCTGCTCCAAAAAGAAAAGGAAAAAAATCCCCACAAACCCAATTTTTAATTGCTTGTTTCTTTTGACATTTGTCATCAAAGCCAAATATTTCTTGCTTTTCCCAGAATTCTCTCCTTTCCCATCCACACTGGCTTTCACATCCTACGTGGGATGGATGCTGCCAGGGAAGAGCGAGGTTGTGACCACTAGGATAAGGGCATTTTCTTGTCCCGGTGTGCCAGTGTGGATGAATGGCAGAAGAAGAGAGCCCCTGCTCAGGCTTTTCATCCATCACAGCTCTGTACCCCGCTTCCCCTCTGTAAAAATGCCTTTAAACAGCAATATATTTTCTTATTTATGTACCGATGAAAACCCCAGTGTCAATGGTGCAGCCCCACACCAGCCCCGACCTGTCCCCACTAGCTCAGGATTCAGCTGGGACATCTGCTCCCGTCCTGCACACGCACACAGGGCCAAGGGCAAAAACCACCTCTCAGCATTTTATTAGCCATTTTATGAGACCGCTCATGAGTCCCCCAGGGCTGATGCTAATTGCAAGTCTTGACTAAGGCTGGGGCCTGACGGGCAATGCTGTTGCTCCATACATCTAAGGGCTGCAGTGGGTGCTCTCCTCCACCCAGCTGCCCGTTTGCATGTAGTTGCCAGGATTAGTCCCCTCTGAGCTCCCTGCTCCTCTGTCCATGGGGTCAATAGCTGCCAGGGATCTGACAGCACATTCACATCAGTCTCAGGTCCCACAACCTTGAGAAATCAGGCTGGGAAAACACCTACCTGCTCTGTCCCACCTTCCCCTGGGCTGGGAGGAATCAAGCTAAAAATCCCTGAAATGAGAAGAAAATCCACCTGCCTCCAGTCTGCTTTATTGCTGGGGGATGAGCCTGCATCCCTGATTCCCTCTCGGCTTTCCTGTCTGTTCAGAGGGCATATTGCACCCCTAATCATCTCCGAGTGCAGGGGAAAGTGCCGCTGCATTGCTGGAGTGGCAGATAGCCAGGATCCCAATACATGGTGCTCAGAAAGGAGAAGGGAGCTGACTTCGCTCTGGATATTCCCTCTTGCCCAGTGATATCGAATGGAATGAATAATTTACTATCCGATCATCTCTAATCTTCATCCCATAAAATCAGCAGCAAGCTGGGAGGGTTTTTGAAGCCTCCAGCTGCATTCACTGATAAGACATGAGGCAGAAAAGATTGGAAGCCCATAAAAATGATAATCTCAGGCTGCAGCGTAACTTGGTGGAAGGGTTTTCTCCTGTCCTTTCATTAAGGATGGATTTCATGATCTTCCTTAAACAACAACAAGCCTTCTCATGTGGAATCTCCCATCCGAAAACTGATTGCATCATCATTAGGAAATAGGAGGCCAAGCAGCCAGAAAAAAATATCTGGTGCACAGGTTAGCACAAGGGCCAAGTCCCTGCAGAGTGAACAGCACCTATCTTTATGGGGTGGGAGGAAAGGAGGTGATTTGAGGCAATATCCAAAAGCAGAGTGAAGCTTTAGGTGTCAGGTTTCTGCCTGGGAGAGCTGGGCACCAGCACCATGCCAAGCTGCTGGCCACAAGCCTGACCATGAGCCTGGCTGTGGAGCAAAGCCCCATTGTCCTCATCCTGGATCTCCTCGGTCAAATCCCCAAATTCAGTGAGACTGGCTATTCCCTGGGAGAAGAAAGGAAAGGAAAAAACCCAAGCAACCAACCATTTCCATGTCAATGTCAACCAAGATGGCCAAGAGGAGGAGAAGGAAATAGTTCACTGGCTTGGTAGGAGTGGATAGTTTCAGAAAATAATTATCCCAGATGCCAGAATAGGAGAAAATTAAAAGTGTAAACTATAATCAGATGTTAAGTTGCTTTTCTTCTGCTAATTGAAATAATGTTTTCTCTGCTACCCACCACTCTACCCCTTTCAGATGCTAATCCCTATCAAACACAGACTTACAATTACAAATTCATAGGCATCTTTCCCAGGAGCAGAAATTGCTTTGCCCTGTAACCTCTAAGATGAGGTCTTAATAGGAATTCACGAGCAGTCGCTGGTAAAGCTTCATTAGCCGGAGAGAATAGACAAGGGCAAGTTGCAGTGCTCCCTAACCACTCTAGGGAAAAATTAATTTAAATTACTTTGTAAAGTAACAAGGCCAGATAATGTGTTTCTTTCTTGGATTATTGTTTTCTGACACCCTAATGCGCTCGTAGATTAGGTTGCTTTGCCTGTCTTGATGGTGGTCCATGCTAAGTTGTGGTTTATGGAGAGCAAAAGCCTTTAGAAGGAGAAACACCGACCCCTTGGGCCAGAGCTGGATGGAGATGGGGTGAGGATCTGGCTGTTTCTCACCAGGCTGGGTTGCTCGGAGGTTGTTTGGGACACTGAGGTAGGTAGCAGCCACCTCCAGCACAGCTTCAACACAGCCTAGAAGAGAAATCTGGCTATTGAAGGTCACACTTCAGCATTTCCCTGATTGAAAATTGGTCCAAGCCAGTGGAAGGTGTCCTGCTGATTTGGAGCAGCTCTGAATTTGCTTCCCGGAGACTGAACCCTGAGCGATGCTCAACCCCCTGCTCCCAAGGGCTGGATAAGCATGGGAAGCCCCTTGCCAAAAGCCACCATCCCACAGCAAAAAGGCTGATTCCCAATTAGCTAAAACCTAAACCACACTAAAATATGCTAAAAACCAAGCCTGTAACCCCAGGATGGGAGGGCTGCAATCTCTCCCTCACATCCAGCCCCTGCCAAGCCTCCCCAAAAGGAGCTGTACTGCTCTTCCCTTGGCATCAGGCTGGATGCTCTTCATGCTGGGCTTGCAATTTGGTGTGGTTTTATGGAGCTTTGCAGCGAGCCAAGTGAGGGGCCGTGGGAAGATGCAGTGATAAGGGCTTGGCAGAGGAGCTGCGACTCTTCCCAGCGCCCTGGGCTCGCAGCCGGACGTCGGTGGGTGCTGCCAGCACCCGGCGTTATTAACCTGTGAGCTGTCACACAGAATGGGGCTGTCTGGCTGAATCCTCGGGGGACGCGGGCATCATTCAACGAAGAGACAAAGAGTTCAAAGGGCCTTTCGGCAACAAACAGCACTGATCATCTCAGCTGATTAAATAGGTTCCCAACAGATCTGGGAGTCCTAGGAGACCAAACTGAAGCTGGGAAGATTTATGGGAGCTACCTGAATTGGAGAGGGAATATATTGATTTTATTCCTGGCTTCTGGAGGGGATCGCTATTTTTTTTCAGAGCAAAGATGCATCGAGACAGAGGGATTGATAAGTAAGTAAATAGAGAGATGAATGGACAGACTCACAACCCATATGATTATTTTCCTGTCCCCACTTACTCAGGGGAAGATAGAGAAACCCCATGATGCTCAGACCTACCTCCTATCATTCTCCCACCCAAAACTGCAACACTTAGAAATGGGATTATAACCCCCAAGCATGAGATTTTATGTCACCCCAGCTCCTGCCATCACTTTAATTTCTTTCATCCCATCAGCAACCCATTGCCCTCCAAGCCCTGCCAAAATCTGGGCCACCTTTGCTGGTAACAAGTTCTGAGTTTCAACAGCTCCGAGTGCAGTTAAGTGCACCCTTGAGTCCTCCTTGGTTTTACTGTCTTGCAACAGGCAGGACCCAGCCTCGTGCATTCACCCAGCCTCGTGCATTCATCGGCCTCCTGGAAAGTGGAGGAGCATCCCTCGGAGCAGGAAGAGAAGAGCCTGATTTCAGTAGGACCCCCCTGCTCAGCATCATCCAAGGACAGAACTTTCCTTCCTCTGACGCTGCAGCCTTCCCAGGGCATAGGAAGGGTCCTGGGCAGAGCTGGGGAGCACCTGTAAGGCAGGAGATCAGCCTGAGCATCTGTCTTCGTATAACCCGGCAAGCAGCTAAAACAACCACACAGCCGTTTGCTTACTTCCCCCCCGCCACAGTCAGAGGGAATCAAAAAGAAAAAGGTAAAACTCGTAGGCTGAGATAAAGACAATTTAATAGGACAAGAAAATAAAATAATTATTATAATAATAGCAACAACAGCACAATTGCTCACCACCCAGAGCTGATGCTCACCTAGTTCCTGAGCCATGCCACCTCCCAGCCAGCCCCCAGTTATATACTGAGCATGATGTCATATGGTATGGAATATCCCTTTGGCCAGTGGTCCCAGCAAGTATTCCTTTGGGTCAGCTGTCCCGGCTGTGTCCCCTTCCAGCTTCTTGGCACCCCCACCTTCTCCTTGGCAGGCCAGTATGAGAAGCTGAAAAGTCCTTAACTGCTTGGCAACAACTAAAATATCAGTGTGTTATCAACATTATTCTCATCCTAAATCCAAAACACAGGACTAGACCAGCTGCTAGGAAGAAAATTAACCCTACTCCTGCCGAAACCAGAACAGCATCCTTGAACAGTGGGGTCCAACCTGCCAGAGCCCTGCCAGCAGGCACCAGCCCTATTTATTGCCACACTCATCAGCAAAAGCAGTACTTTTTCAGGTGGCATCTCTCTCCTTTTCTTTCTCAGCACCGGAGCTTTTGCCTGGCATCCAAAGTGAAAAAAAATAACAGGGCCATCGGCGAGCGAGCGAAACGCATCTAATAACCTCCACTTCTTTTCAACGAGCTCCAGTTGTTGCTTTACAAGTGTACTCCAACCCCGGCAAGTGCCAAACAAAAGCTCCCCTCTCCTCCTCCGTGCCTGTTAAACAGCCTTATTATTTCAGGAGCTGCATCTGCTGGGTGGCAGCCGCGATTACCATAACACAGGGGCAGGATTTGGCCTGGCTGCTTCACCCTCGGTTCTGCAACAGGCGAGAGCATTGGGCTGGTTGAAAAATAAAATGAAAAATAAGGCAGGGGGGTGGGGATCAAATGGATTAAGTCACTTTTCTGGCTGCCACCCAAGCAAACAGATGCAGGTAGCGGAGGAGATGGGAAAAATCACGTCATCTTCTGCTCAGAGCAGGGGCTTCTGTTGCTGGGGAAGAGGGTGGGAGGGACATGGAAAGGCCAGAGGGATTTCATGTGAGCCCAAGGGGTAAAAGAGGCATTTCTCAGGGTACATTGAAGTTGAGGGGGCTTTTGGGGAGCTTTAATCCATTCCTGTAGCCTTGGAGGCTTCCAGCCCTGGCAGGATGCTCCTGTAGCCAAGCTGAGTGCCGTGAGATGAGGGTAGGGACCCGGGGTCTCACGGGAGGGACAGGATGGATATGAAAGGGCTGAACAACGCCGAGCCATGCCGTTGTGCCCTGGCGGCTTAGAACAGGCTGCGCTCGAATCCAGCCCTGAATAGGTTTTGAGGACAAAAGGTGAAGACCCCCGAGAGATGCTTTTGCCTGGGATTGAGGACCAGAGACGGTTTCCAGGACTGGACGGGCTATTAATTAAAACTCAGTAAATAGCAGGGCATTGGCACAGCCGCTGGCACCCCCACTGGAAAGCACAAGCCTTTACAGGTCACCTTGCCCCTGCCGAAATCCTGGGGGACTTTGGCAGCCTGCATTTCCCTGGCAGAGACAACGGGGAGGCAGTGACCACAGCCACGGCCCCCACGGCCCCCACGGCCTGGGGACTGGGGACCCGCCCGGCAGCACCAAGACCTGCAGGGCCTGGCTGAGCTGTGGGGGGAACAGCAGCCGTCCCAGACATTCTCTGTGCCTTTTACCCCAAAATACCTAACTCTCTGGGAAAACGGTTGTTCACATAAAGTGGTTTGAGCATAATAATTGTTGGTCTGTGGTCAGCCCATGAAGATGTGGAGAGCTGATCAGCGTGGATGGAGGAGGAGGGAAAGGAGAGGGAGGACGGAGGAAAGGAAGGGAAGGGGAAAAAAGAAANCCGGCTGCTGCGCGCTGGCAGGAAGCGCTGGTGCTGCGGTCGGCTTTGATCTGCCGGTTATCTGCGACAAGGGGTTCCCCGAAACCTGTTCAAAGGAGGCGCTTGCCCCGAGGCGGCTGCCTGGGGAGCGCCAGCGGCCGTGTGTGGGCTCGGGGATGGGGAGGGGGCGGACGGGACCCCCGCGTCACCTGTATGGGACAGGCCGGCCGGGACCCCCGTCAGGCCACAGCATTGCGAGGACGTCAACTGTGAGCTCCTGATGGAGGACAAACCCGAGCTGGGAAGGGTGGTGGCGATGGCATCGCCATCGTTGGGGCGATGGCATCATCCGCGGGGCAGCGTCGTCGTTGGAGGGGACGAAACGCGCTCCTGCTCACACGCCCTTCGTGCTGCCCGTGCAGCAGGTGCGTGCGGCTGCGGGCCTTTATCCCCGGCCCCATCACGCCTGCACGCGGCGAGATAGAGGGGCAGCTCAGAGCGGGGACGGAGCCAGCTGGAGGGGGGCCCCGGGGATGGGGCAGAGAGCCCTCCCGCCCAGCACCTGCCCTGATAGGAGCAACGGCCGTAGCCTCTGGCACGCTGGGCAAGCTCAGCCGTTCCCGTCACCCTAGAAAACACCCTGGGAAAAGCATCTGGTACCTGCTTGGGACGGTTTGGTGTCGTCTGACCGAGAAGAAGGGAAAAAAGTAGCTCAGAGTTTGCTAGGACAGGGCAGGGAGCAGCTTGGGAGTGATTTCTGCTGATGCAACCGAAAGCAAAACCTCTCTGGTGTTTTATATGGTGATGACAACCGGCAGGCAGCGTGCAAGGGGCAGGGGACACACGCCTGTGAGCACGTCATGGGCTTGGATGGCTTGACCATGCAGGACTGCATGTTCGGTCCATCCAAATACGTGTAGTTAGGACTATGTCCTTAGAGGTACATCCACAGACGTACCCACAGGTGTAGGACATGCAGAAATGAGTGTGTGCATTTGTGAATGTGTTTGTGCACCACCACATGTGTAAGACTGTACATGTAAGAGCACATGGTCTGTGTGCTTGTGAGCAAGTCAGTGTGCATACTTATTTGTTACGTGCGTGAGCTCATGCATGGACGGGTACCCGGGGGGTGTGTGAGTATTTTTGTGAGTCCTTGTGCACACAAGCATCTATGCCGACGCGTGACTTCCCTAACACATCTCCCGGGATGTCCCACATCGGAGCTGCAGCCAGGCTTGTTCCCCCAGCACCCACGGGGCACCAGTTCACCAACCGCTCACCCGCCAAGCACAAACAGGACCCTCCCCACCCCAGGCAGCAGCTTCCCATCCGTGGCATCCACCGCAGCACGCTGCTGACCAGCTCCAGCTGCCCCCCAGGCCACCCCCTCTGGCCTCCAGCTCCCATTGCAACACCATTCCCAGGGATGGGGCAGACCGGGTGCTCAGAGGAGTGATGCTGCGTTGCTGGATGGTTGCAAGATGTACGACTGGGAGGGTGTTGGCGTGTTTTATTTCAGCTCCAGCAGCGTGTGAAGGGATGTATCACTGGCGAGGCGCAAGAGAAGTGCTCTGGAGATGGTACAGCTGCTGCGACGTGTCCCCTTGCTCACGTGCCTTCCCAGGCAGCCAGGTGAGGCTGTGGCTGGCCCTTTGCACACGCAGGAGTACCTTGCCCCCGGTTTTGGGGGGCTGTGGGCAAGCCCTGGGGCAGCAGGGTGCTGTTCCTGCCCCAGGACTGTGCTGCAGGTGGGGACAGGGGTGGAAGCAGGACAGCCGCAGGGCAGGGCTGGCCCCACTCCCTTCCCTGGGGCTTGGCCGTCTCCTCAGCTAAACCTCCAGGGACGCTCTGGTGTTCCCTGCCGTGGACGTGAGGCGAACAGGGCACATGGGCAGCCACGCTCTCCCAGACACAGTCCAGGCTGTGACACTTGGCAGCCCAGGGCATTTTGGAGCCACTCATCCCTCCCCGAGCCCAGCTCAGGGTCCCACATCAGGGAGGACCACAGCTCAATGGTACCTCGTACAAAGACCCACCGCCTCTGTTGTCAACCTGCTCATGTCACATGATGCAACCCAGGATGCTCTGCCACCGCTTTCCCGAATGCCCTTGGGCAAGTTCCGGAGCCTCTGCCAGCCCGATCAGTAAGTCACCTCCTCCCCTTTTTTCCAGCATCCCTTCAGCAACAGGATGCCAGCAGAAACCTGCCTTTCATTTTGCACTGTGCTCACACAGAGGAGCACAGTACCACCGTGGCTTTGCTGGCTTCTTTGCGAAAAGCGGTTTGCTGCAGGACTCGTTCCCACCTTGGCACAGTTGGATTAAGCTGGTGCCATGCGGGATTTACCAGAGGGATGGGCAGGGAGCGAAGCCCCCGGCCCCACCATGTGCTGTTGGCTGGGCTCAGCCCTGGCACATCAAAGTGCCGGGGTAGTTTTAACTGCACTCCAGACACTCCCTCCCATTTCCTGCTGGATTCCCGTCTCACTCCCTGCGCCCACATCAGCAAAACAGAGTGTAAAAATAGAGGCTGGGCTTCACCAAAACACAATAGTAAATTGTTCCCCGGAAAGGTCACCGGGCCAGCTGAGAATAACTCCAAGAGCAGGGGAAAAGGAATGTCTACTGGGGGGGCAAGTTGGAAAGTACATGCTGGACCCCCCATGGGAGGTTTCCTCCATCCCAAGCAGTGATGCAGGTCCCCCCTCCTGAGCCCCCGGGGGTCTCAGAGCATCTTCATCCATCCACCCCCAGCCCCGCAAGCTGCAGCACCCTCCTGGCTCCTCCAGCACCCCATCACCAATTTTTTGGGTGGAAACTGAAAAAAACCCAAACCATGTAGCACGAAACAAGGCAAAAGGAGAGACAGGAGGAGGGAAGAGGAAGAAAAGGGCTGGGAGGAGAAAGGGGATCCCGCTCACCGCTCATCCCTGCGCCGCATGTGACAGCGCGGTGTCCCCTGGGCACTGCTGGCCGGCTGCAGCCTTTGTGCGGCGGTGGGAATGCTGGGGACGAGCCCCGGGACGAGGAGCGTATGGAGCAGGTCCCAGAGAGCCATAAATTATCCCCTCCTGTTGTCACTGGCCTGTAATAGCGAAAAGGCGAAGCTTTCTCATCATCTGCTAGGGTGGGAATGTTTGGGTCCTGCCATTTCTGTGAGCATATTTAATTCAGTAATGTGGGAATCCCGCTAATGAAGCAGGTCCTTGCTCTCGCCTTCGGTGGTGTTCCCAGGCAAGGGTGCCAGTTGCAGGCTGCCCTCAACATAGCTTTGCCAGAAAGGCTGTAATTAAAACCAGCTAATGAGGATTGAAAATAAGAGCTGCCCAAATTTTGGGTGATTTTGAGTTTTTTGTGTTTCTTGTTTCATTGCCTCAGGCACATGCATCCCTCCCACCTTCTCTTTTTTTTTTTTAATTCAATTTATCTCAATGCCACTTCCCCTCCATTCTTGCTCCCCAGTGTCATCTGTGCAATGGATTTTCTGCCACCAGGAGCCCAAATGTCACCAGGTTCCTGTGACACATTAGAAATGTGGGCCACCAAAATCCCTCTAAATGCACCTGCTTCAAGTTTGCGAAGAGACCACTATTTGCCAGAAAATTTCCCACAGTAGGAGACAGACAAAAAAGAACACAGGTTGGGTTGGGGTTTTTCCCCCAATACATATGAATTCACAGACCAATGCTCATCTCCACTTGCCGTATGACTGTAAAAAAAAAAATTTGTGGGAAATTAATTAAATTTACCATCGGAAGACAAGGGTGGGAAGGGCTTAAAAATAGTTTTAAAAAGAAAAAAAAGGCAGAAGATGCCTGCTGCCTTCTGTGACATTTGCATCTTGGTGGTCAAGCAGCATCAAGGCCCAGAGGGTGCTGGAAGGGGGATGCTCCTTCCAGCACTGCCAACACGGGGCCACCAGCCACTCAGCTGGGGACACGTCCCCAGAGCTGTCCCAGCCCAGCAGCTCCCAGGGTCTCCTCACCACCAGGGTCCATCAGGAGTGGACACCCGTTGGTCATTCCACCATGAAGTGGGTGGCATTGGCTCCTTCCCCACCTGGAGCACTGTGTCCAGCTCTGGAGACTTCACTACAAGAAAGACATGGAGCTGTTGGAAAGAGTCCAGAGGAGGCCACGAAGATGATCAGAGGGCTGGAGCACCTCTCCTATGAGGACAGGCT
>VXBL01004962.1:117366-141786 GCA_013400195.1 Aramus guarauna
TTTTTTTTTTTTTTTTTATTAAATATGGAACACCTACTCTGTTCTTAATTAAATTTAATGAGCCAAAATAAATTGTTGGAGATGCTGAGAGAGAGGGAAGGGGTGTGGGCTGCTTTGGGACAAGAGAAGGTAAATAAAGCACACCAAGAGGAGATGTTTTGGAAAGAAGTGACCCCATTCCCAGCCTTCCTCCCCCCACTCCGTGTGTTTTCGCTGAAGGGCTAAATTGGGGCGAGCTCCCTGTCTCCTCTCCCGCGCTGGGGCGGGGGCAGGCTGAGCATCCCTGCCGGGCCGGGGGATGGGGAGCGGAGCGGGTACCGAGCCGGCACCCCTCTCCCTTGTGAAATTTGGAATGGGAGCGGAGGGGAGAACTCGGCGCCGGGGTCAGGGCCGAGCCTGCAGGAGAGAGGCCTGGGGAAGGAGAGAAAAGGCCCTTGGCCTTGGCCCGGAGCAGTGCGGGGCAGCCAGCGGGGCTCGGGGACGGGACCGGCTGAGCGCCCCGTCGGGGCTGGGACTCAGCCCGGCCGCGGCGGGCTCCGGGCCCGGGGGAACGGGGACACCCCTGGCCCTCGCCAGAGCCGCCGGGCGAACGGAGCGGCTGCTGGGGGACAGGGGGGCGGGCGGGTGCGGGGGTCGGGGTGCCCTACGCGGCGCTTGCAAGACGACAGGACGCTTCTGAACCCCNGGCGGGGCTGGGGGTGCGGGGGTCTCTATTGTCTCCCCGCCACCTGCACGGCCTCCCGCAGGGGGAAATGCCGGAGCTGTTATTCTTCCTTTCACTCCTTCCCCTCAACCTCCCGCTCTGGACGCGGCCGTGGGAGAGGTTTCCACAAACACCCCCCGCTCCCCCCGCGGCGCGGCTGGGGTCGGGTCCCGGTAGGCAGGCAGCCCGCACGATGCCGGCAACGTGCGTGGGGCGGCGGGGCAGGGACGGTCACGACGCGGTGGAGAGCCCGCCGTGCATCCCGCCAGGAAACACGACCATTTTCAAGCCGGCTCCTCTAACCAACAGGAAGCGTTAAAGATAGAACAGCCGGGGCTGGGCGGGGGAGATTAGGAAGCTGAGCATCTTCTGTGCACCGAGAGCCGCTGCGGGGCCATTCCCACCCGTGCCTGCCCCCGGTGGGGTGGGAGCCGTGGCCAACCCCACCGCTGCCCACGCAGCGTGCGCCTCGCTGGGCAACCCCATCCTGAGCCTAAGGGGGACCCTGGTGTGGCAGGTAACGGACCCCTTTCCTCATGGCTGCCCTGCCACGGGTGGGCTTCCCGCTCATACCGAGCAACCCAGGGCTCATCCCCTCTCCCCGCTTTCACAAGGCAAAGAGGCAGCAAGCCCTGAGGTAGGGAGCACCAAAACGATAGAGAATGAAGAGGTCACTGATGCTCCGAGCAGGCCCAAGACCTTTTGAGCAAGTGCTGTAAATATCTTCCTTAAATTATAACAAAGGATAGCTAGAAATAACAGAAGCAAAAAATAAAACCCAGCAATAAAGCCTTAAACTGTGCTGCCTCTCCACACGCGTCATTGTCTGAACAGGCGATTGAGCCAGCACTTGAGCCTGGTCCGCATTGCTCAGGGTTATCAAAGCCAGACCTAGCTTTCCATGTATTTTTGACTCCAAGCTGCAGTAGGTGCTTCAGGAAAAAAAGCCAGGCACCTTGAAATTACTCAGCAGTACACTATGAAAGGAAAAGCTGCTTTAGGAAAGGGTGGTTTTTTTGTTGTTTTCGTCAAGTAAATTAATGTTTCACTTGCTCAGAGGTTGCTGTCCAGGATTGTATGATTTGTGTAACTTAATATAACACCACACCCTTGTCCTGAGCTGCGTGCAAATAGTTTGGCTTTTGTTTTCAAATTGTTTCTAGCCCTCGAGCATTTGAAGAAAGTCTTTAAAATATTAACCAATACAACTGTCATCTTCCTGTGTTTCCAGACATTTTACAATAGGAAACAAAGAACAAAACCCTACAACAATAGCTCAGAGGTATGAATTGCCTCATTCATCTCACTGGAATGTTCAAAAACATTAACTATTTTTTGACTGATTCAGCAGAAAACATGCTGCCAGATAATAATAAGCTTGTGCCTGATCCAAGAGAGATTCAGGGACTGAGAAAGGTTTTATTTTTCAGCACAGCAAAGCAGCACCTTTCCTAGAAGGAAAGCAAACATTCTTGTTGATGGAAGACGCAGTGAGAAGAGAAATTCTGACATGGCTTGAGGGGAGCTGCTGCCATCCTCCTTCTGTGCTGGCTCCAACAGAGCAAATGGCTTATCTCAGCCCCAGATTCTTAATCCACAAAGGCCCACAATGGTGGTAGATGCTGGAAAAGACTCTCATATCATTGTAGTAAATTAATTAGCAATTAGTGCCCACTCAAACATCCCATGAACTAGCAGTGCAGTCCTTTGGATTTGAATAGGAAAGGCCTGGGACTTCTGTGTAGGGTGTTTTAATCTCTAGTTTAACACTCTTGGACAGGAAAGACAAGGTCAGGACCGTAGGCTGAACTTCTATTGAGACAATGCCATCATTAAAACAAAGTTTGTTCAAACTCCTGTTACAGTATGTTGATGCGCTACAGCCAGTGAGAAAACAGATGGCCCAACCATCATTCTGCACTGTCCTCCCGTCAGGAACGGTGGGAATGGGAACGGATCACTGCTTCCAGCATCACCATCTCATTTCCAGGACCATGAGGTCAGGACAGAGGTGTGTCACCTCAGAGCCACGCTCACTGAGCCACGTCCTCAGACGTACTTGCCAAAGCCAGCACAGGGCACCTGGGGCTTCCAGCACCAGCTGGTTACTCGGTAGCACAAGACAACCCACCAGTAACCACAAAAATATCTATCAGACCTAAAAATTGAACAAAAATCAAAGCCTTAACAAATGGAATCCTTGAACAATAAGTAACTGAATTCCTCAGCTTGTGGAATATTATTATCACAGGATGATGGAAAAGGGCTGTTTCGTTAACAGACTGCGCTGCTTGGTGACAGAATAGTTATATGTTAATAC
Organism: Aramus guarauna; assembly: GCA_013400195.1. Lineage (NCBI taxonomy): Eukaryota > Metazoa > Chordata > Aves > Gruiformes > Aramidae > Aramus > Aramus guarauna. Next base: position 120,390 of record VXBL01004962.1, read on the forward strand.
AGAATAAAATAAAAATCTATTATTTTTGCTTACTCCACCACCCAGTATGGGAATTCTTGAAGAGCTCAATAGCAAGTGACATCCTCACACTTCCAGTTAACCATTCTAAACAATGACTGGGAAGTGGCAAGTGTCTTAAATAAAGGCTACATCACACAACTGACAATTTTTATATTTTTTTAATGGAATCTTTGACCTTTATGAGGAATATGTACTTAAATAAATAGAAAACATTCATTCAGGAAAAAAAAAAAATCACAAAAGTTTTAAAAGTGCTAGTTTTTCCAACTTCCTTCCAAGATTTCACGATACAGTTACATGTGCCATTTTGGCTGAATTCAAAATAAATTTTATGCAAAGTAAAGCCATGGTTATACTTCCCTTCCCACCCAATACAAAACCCCACACAGTAATCCAACCATTTCAGCAAATTTCTAGAAATTAGTGCTTTAGCTCCATTACCCCTGCTCTGCCATACACAGTATCGATGGCTCACAGTTGGCATAAACAGGTTAAAGTCAGTGTTTTAAAAGAAGTCAACAGAAGAACATTTAAATAAGCATCATTGTTAAAAATATATCTAGAGTACATCTCAGTCTCAAGTTGATTCACCTTTTAGATACTTTAAAATCACGCCTCACTGTAAACAAAAGTGCACACATACTTCAATGCTGATCAGCACTGACTCAACCACGCGTTAGAGGTGGCTGTCCCTGACCTGGACTGAAAACTCAGTTCTGCAAGTTTTGCATTGCTACAACAGAGTGACCTCTTCAAAGATGATTAATCCTGTGTTTCCTGCAGTCCTTTAGAGACATCCCTCTCAAATTTGAAACAGTGGTTGCCAGCCATCTCGGGGGATGGTCAGAACAACTTTGGCAACTGCCTGAGTTGTTTCACATCAAGAATGGTGCCAACAGAATTCATGCTGTTTGACTGATTTAATGTCTCAAGGGCTGGAGTACGCCGATTTCCAGGGAAGACCTGAATCTCTCCTTCGTCTTTCCTGCCAGGTTGTTCAGTGAATTCAACTCTCCCAGGAAATAATTTGGTTTTTGACTTTAAATCCTTTAAAATCTGAACTGAGTTTTCATCTGCTTGATCTGCTCTGGGAGGAAAAATTTCATTTGTAATATTTCTTAATACAGGGCTGTTTAATTCTGGTGGAGAGGCATGAGTAGTCAACTCTCTGCTGTGATTTTTGAAATGAATGGGAAGTCTTCCATCAGTTCTTTTGGATAATTCAGTCCAGTGGTTGAAGCCATCTAACACAGGGGTACAGTTTTTGTCGAGCATGCTTTCACTTTTGACAGTGCCAGAACTGCCATCTTGAACCTGCAGTTCCTCTTCGTCTTCACTGCTGTCGTTGCCCTGTATAAGCCCGTATCTCTTCATGTACTTCTTGGTTGCAAAGGACATATTGTTTGGTGAAATTAAGCTAAGACCCACCATGCTCTTGTCCATATTTGTATGCAACAGGTCTTGGAAAAAGAAATCCGCAGGAGGATTTTGGCCTGAGCGACTGAAAGAAAGCCGAGATAACTGATTTTCACTGAGATACTTGAGTGCTATAGCGTTTGCTTCCATGCTCAGATCAACAACATTAGGAGTTAAGCCACACATGCTGACGTTGGCAAATGACATATAATTTAGTCCAGGAATCACTGCTTCAGGATTTATGCATGCTAAGATGCTGAAATAAAGCATCAAAAAGTTAGTTTAGCATTACAAGAAAAGTACACATTTCACAATATAATCTGATAATTTCATTTTGCTTGCTGCATCATTTTCCCCTTCCTTCTGAACACCACAATTCGCTCAGGCTGCTCAGTGCTGAGATCATACACCCTGCACACACTAAGAAGCAGCTCTCCAATTGCTCACACTGACAGTATCCAAATACCGTGTTAGGGAAATGATTATGTTCCCTTCTGATACAATACTAACTACAACCCTCATATGAAGAGGAGGCTGCCTCTAGCAGGTTTCAGAGCTGGTTTTGTTTTTAAAAGCAGGTTTGAGCTCTTGGTCTATTCTCACCAGTGAGTGTGCATTATATGCCTCTGGCCCTAAGACTCTAGATGCTGCCATCTAACCCAAAATTTGTATCCAGATAGAAGATACAAGCCCAGTGACAGAGACCAAGAACATTTCTTTCCCATTGCATGCCAACTGCAGGATTTTGACAGAAATTCTGACATAGTATCTGTTCCCAGAAGCCTGCAAGGTTCTAGTTTTTGAAGGCATCCTTCAGTAAGGGAAATGTTCATTCGTTCTGTTGCTTGGTACACTAATTTCTTGCATACATTAGGCATTTAAAGATTGAAAGGACAAGCTCTGGTACACTGGTAGTGGTTATAAACCAGTGCATTTAGTATACGTATCATATACTAGTTCATAAATCCAAACACCTGGTGTTGAGAGTTAAGAGTCTTCCTATTTCATTGAGCACAGACTCTGAAGTTTGCTTAGGGAGAGTAAACTCCTGGCTCAGATGAACAACCACCAGTTATGCTACGGAGTTGCACTGTTGTTTCCTTCTCTATTGAGCTGTAGACCTTTTCTCAGAATTGTTTATCAGTCATGAAAGTAGCAGAAGGAAGATTCTCACCCCTCTCCAAGTTTGAAGAAAAAAAAAAAAAAAAAAAAAACCCCAAACAAACCAAGAATTCCGGTTTGGCCTTATGGGTTCACTTATTAGCATATTATTGACATTAAAAGAACACTGAGACTCTCCAGCCAGGAGACAAATTCCAGAAAAACACCTAATGAAATCTAAGTGAAAAGGAGAAAAAAGAGCTCAGAAACTGTATGAATGGAAACAGCTTTTGATACATGACTGAATAAAAGATTAATTAGGAGACAGATTTTTGGTTTACCTAACAGTTATATACTAGTATCAAAATGAAAATAAGGATGAAAATGAAGCTGTACCAAGCAGTGAGCCTGTGCATAAGCTGCTACATTAGTACATTCCTGTGCCTCAAACACCTTCAGAAATTACTTTTGCTCCTTCTTCTGTTTCATCAAGGTTGTTTCCCCCTCCAGCTACTGCAGTGTTCCCTCTGTTTCAAGTCAGAGTGCTCACAATAACAAGCAATTAGGACAGACCCTAATTTGATTACATATCAAAGCCATGATAACAATTTCACTTACACTGGTGAAGTGCAAAACAAGGGTTAAGAAGTAGTGACAAAAATATACAGCTGCTTAATGTTCAGCCTCCCAAGTCCAGTGTTCATCTGGAATACTTGACATAGCCCAAAGGACCGAAATTACTCAAGCAGCTTCATTACCATTCTACAGAATTGCGTGCTACTGCATGCACAATACTTTCAGAATCACCAGATGCTCTAACAGCTAGAGTTATTTGTGTTATATTTAAATAATCTGAGTTTTGCTAGCAGAACTCAAACCTATCTGAAATACCCATAGCACGAGCCAGTGTTTCATCTTTGCAGGAAATGTGGATCAAGTTGCCAAACAAATCCCCAGGGGCAGTAAACACAGTCCCTTCTCTTTGCTCATGAAGCCAATCTTAATTTTTGGTTGGATCTTCAAGTTACTACTCAAACAACCAGTATTTTACCTGGCATTCTCCACTTTCTGTGTATTTTTCTTCATTTTGCCAGGTGAGTCAATTGTCACTCCGAGACTCTTCAGTTGTTTGAGTGTAGCACTAATCACACTCTCTTTATCCACTACTCCCGTGTCAGTGTCTGAAGCCATTTCTGTTGTATCATCAATATCCTGATACTTAGGGCCATCATCATTAACAAATCCTGCTTTTACAGACAAGTGATCTTGCTCTTCCGAAGACTTTAAGAGGTAGTTTACTTGGCCCTACAGAAAAAGGGAGTAGGGGAGAGACCACGTGGACAAGAACATTGTGACATGCTGTTGTCAAAAACCCAAATCCTGTTTTATTCTTACGCAACTTAAAATACAACTAAACGGGTTAACAGCTTATTCTGACAAACAAGCCAAATTCAGATTCAGTTCAGATGCAATCACATAAACTCACAGCAGTCTGGCCAAACAATAAAATATCTTACATTTCAAGCTTTCTCTAAGAGCTTGTTCTGATTTTAAACACATCGCATGCTGATACTCTTCAAGACTAAAGTATCTGCCTTTTAAGGGACTTGAAGGTAAAATGCTGTGCCATCTTAAAGGGCACTAATTGGGGAAGTTATCAACTGACTTTATCTTTTAACTACAGAATTATTTATTAGGCAGCAGACAGTACTCCATGTATGCATGGAAGAGTGAAGTTCAGAATAACCACTTAAACCTTAAAAGAATGAAGAACCACAAACTTGGAACTTTTCTGTAGAGCATAACATGTGAACTTGAAAACCACACATACCATTTTCACTCAGGCCAATACCACATCATAACTTCAGCAGCATGCTGTTGTGACTGCTGCATTCAGTGCAGAATATCAAATTTACATGAATTACCAGCAAGTCCTGGTAAAGCTTCTGATCCTCTGGAGGATGCGGAGGCAGCAAGGAGGCAGGTGGCTCTGAGTTTTGCTCATTTGTTACCTCCACATGGTTACTGGCTCCCTCTGTTGGTTCTTGCTCTAAAGACATGCTAATACTTTCTTCCAAGGATGAACTGTGAACAAGCCCTTGGGAAATGTTTCCATTTCTGAAAGAGAACACTGAGATAGCTAGATATTTCCTCGAAACAGAAAAACAGATATCACTACATGTACCATGTCTTTTCATGAAGACCAAATGAGGAGAAAAATCTAGTACTGGAAATAGATCCTAATGTTTCTTCGTTTGTCTACTGCTTGAGGCTTTGTTCCTTTCTGCGGTCATTTTCTTTCAAAAGTCGTTTGAGGACTGAGCAATACACCCTGCAGTATGAAACTACAACAGCCTGGCTAGTTTTTCAAAAGATGATTTGAAAATGGCAATGGCTTCTCTGGACTAGTCAAAACTCAATGACATTCTATGACATAATCTTAAAGCAGATGAAATTAAACTTATTAACAGTTTGAAGTTTGCCTTACGTTTTCACCATTTTTATGGACACTTAGAAGTCTTAAAGAGTATCTTCCATATGTTCTGAAACATGACTTATTAAAAAAGCGGTTTTTACCAAGGTGAGTAATTGATAACAAGATTCCTGTGGTAGTTTAAAAACACTTAAAAAACTTCTCAAAGACACTGTTACCAGTACACATGTACACCATGCATGCTGAGTATCATGAACTGAGAACAAACACCTAGTTGAAATATTTCTCAATAGCAGAGGTGAAAGAGGAACCATAATCTATCCTGAAGTTTCCAGATAAAAAAGGGTAAATATTCTAGAATGGGCTACAATGTGATGCTCTGCATCCCCTTCATCACATAAATCTTTTGAGATCAGACATATCAATAGTACTATCATCCTGAGGAGATCCTTAAGCAACCCTCCACCCTCTTCCTCCTCAGGAGACAAGTGTAAGATAAGGGAATTTCAGAACTCAACTGATCAATTGCCTGTGTTGAAAGTGATAAGATTTAAATCACGTGACATACTAGACAGTCAATGTAGGTTATCAGCTACTGTTACACCGGCAATTATTCATCATTCCCCAAAAATGTTCCCCTCCTTCTCAAAGGAAGCTGAGTGGCGCTCTACATTCTTACTGTAAGATGCTTATATAGCTATTTTACAGGTTAATGAATCCAAGTTGAAGAGAACCTTACGATGGCATCTCTAAAACACAGTGTTCAAAAGACTGATTTGAATCAGTAACATTTATGGCAGCAGTACATGTTTGCAGATAATACTTTAATCAAGGACTACGAATATTTAGTTATAGCTTAATTATCATCCTCTTTCCCAATATGATTATTTTGAAAACCTAATTCAACTGGAAGGGTATTCCCTCTCCTTTGGCTTTTTATACTTAGACAATATTAGATCATTAAAAGTGCTAAATTATTGAGCTATACCCTGTGTAAAAATAACACCCATATAGATAATTAAAAATATTTCTTAAAATGCTTCCCAAATTAGTCTGAGACCAATCATTGCACTATAAAGAATCTAAGCTTAAAAATATTTAAATTAACAGAAAAAGAAGGGATACCTGCATTCACTACACACACAGTAATTGGGTGTAAAATGTAGAGAATTTCAGGAACAGTCATATAATCATAAACCCCTCATCCTAAGCCCCTCAAAATTGAAAGGGTTCTGAATGCGGACAGGGAAAAGCCACTGTAGAAAAACAACTGACTACAGCAGCATCCCCTGTCCCCCTCAGGATTTAAGGTAAGAAAGGGAACGCTGCCAGCGCTGTACATGCTTTTCCAAGTTAAAGGCTTTTGCCATCGGCTCCTGCTGATAGGTAGGCTAGCTAAATGTGCATGACTGATAAATGCAGACTCTAAAGGCAACTGTGTTTTGGTGAGCTGTACAATTCAAAGCATAATTAAAAAAAAAAAAAAAAAAAGAAGGGAAAGAACACAACAACTGAAGTCAGGTGACTATTTATAATTCCTTAAAAAATAATTATGAGAGTAGTAACTTATGAAAGGCAGTTCAGCTTATTGTGTGAATACAAAATATTTCTGGTTACTTACTGGAGAGTGTTCTTATTAGTTCCTTCTTCCACAAGTTGAATACTGTCTACAAAGCTGGGCATGTCAACTACCTTTAAGGAAGAAGCAATACTTGTATTACTTGCATCTTGCTCGGCATTAATTGAAATGCTTATGTCTTCCTTAGAAATCTCTTCATCCTCTTTTTTTCCTTGTGGTATGGAGTCATCTTGTTTTTCTGAGGCTGCATTCCAAAATAAGCTAGCACCTGAAAGAGAATTCGAAATTTACCCATTTAAGGAGAGTCATTACTATCTTCTGAAACCCTTTGGCTTTGTAAAGCTAGTGGAATCAATTCCTCACATTCAGGTTTTTTCACCATTTCAAAAGTGATTTAGAGTTTAGAGCAGCTAGAAGTTGCCAAAACATCATTCAGGTCCTAGTTTCTTCCAAAGTATTACTTGATGAAAATAAATGGTTGTATTAAAGTGTTTTAATGCATTGACCTTGAGCCAATCTGAAAATTTCCTCCAAACTAGCCACAATATTGCCATGGATTTAACAGGAACCAATACATTAACACATAACTTTACAGACACAGCTGCCTAACTCACTAAAATTAAAGCAAATACAGTCTCTTCTCCATGCATGTAAATGCATTATTTACAAGCAAATCAATAATATATTTAATAGAACACCAGATGGTATAGAAGCTATTACTTTTCAAAACAGTGTATTAATTAAAAAAAAGACATGGAGTTTTCCCTTCAATATGGCACAATTTAAAATAGAAGACCTTGCTAAAGCTATTGGAAAAATAATTCTTCCAGTGATGGCAATTATTGCCACTGTAGCCCAAAGACAAAACTAGCTCCAGCCTAAATTTGCTAATAACACCTAGACAACTTTTTTTTTTTTTTGCATCTAGGTGCACGTTTGCGTACATCAGCATTTCTGCAAAATATTCCCTCCCTGCCCAAACGGATCACAGAAACAACCAGAAAAAGTGATGCCAGTCTGTTTTTAAAGAATAAAGCGTTACCTGTGCTCACAGCAATGCTCACACTTTTCCTTGTGTGCAAACCTGGTGAGGACTGTGTTTCCATAGAAACAAGGTCCCCTCGCTTCTCAGGCTGCAGTGCGTGGCTGGTTGCTGCTGGTTCAGAGGAACAAGCCTGACGAGCCTGTGCTTCCAATAAGCGTTGGATCTGTAGTGGTTATCAGAAAGTTATAATTTGTACCATAAAATATAAAGTACAATAGGCAAAACTGAATTACTAAATTAGGCTCCTCGAAGATCTGGATTCAAATCCAGGCTGCATTGCCACACAAGTCTGATAACCTTCCAGTTCTCAGCAGTGCATGCAGCATAAATCAAAACATCAATTTTGATGTTGGCAGAGCTAGCAAAGAAGAGGTTTTAAACACATTGGCAGAACTACACCAAGACAACTTGAATAAAGCCTATTTGCACTACACTTGTTGGAAGTATTCTCTGTCCCCTTCATTCATATACAAAGCCTATTATCAACTCACCAGCCAAGCATTTATATACCAACTGTCCCTACGCCATGCTAAATCAATTTTGTATTAATTATAAAACTAAGCACTTAAATGATAAAATTAAGGTTGCCCAGGCAATCTTCACTCTAGTATTTGCACCCACCCTGCTCACTGACTGGTTCACAACTCCATGGAGAAATATCCTAACAGTGAAGGCTGCATTTACACAGCAGGGAGGGGTTTCCCTCCCTCATGCACAACCCATGCTTTGAGAGCTTGATTTTACATACAGCAACTATATACAGAGCATATTTCAGTTGCTATTTTTTGGTTTAAGCAGGAAAAATAAGTATTGTGAGCAATTGTACCAACTTTCCTATTCCTATCATTCATCACCAGCAGCAAAATTTAAACTCTGGCTCTTATCCTGCAAAATACATGGCCAGCAGTGTAATTCAAGAGGTCAATATTTTGAAGAAACGTAATCTGGTATTGAAACAGAATTTAGGGAGAGCAGCAGAGCCCAATTTTCCAGCCCAGCAACAGACACCTGATGAATTCTGAAGTTTTCTAAGCAACAATCTCTATCTCAGGAAGCTGCATGCTTCTAGGTGGGCAAAGCAACACACGAGAACATTCTATGCTTCACCTGTACGCTTACAATAATTCCAAAGTCTACAGCTTATGCAGTAAATTTTTCTTACTTAGACAAGCTCATATATATAGGAAAGCATTTACACAGAGGGCATATTGGTTTGCATTATAAAACAGTCTGCTAAAAGGGAAACCTTCATGTTATAGAAATACAATCAAAATAAATGCAAAATTTAATTAGGAAATAGTAAAATAGTTTTCATTTAAGGGACACCAATTAGCAGAGCTCATTAGGGCCCCCTTCCATCCCCAAACTGCAGCTGGTACGACAGGCTCTCTTGTTCCAACAAGGACAGACAACAGCTAAATTAATTCCTTTGGCAGGGGAACTATCAAAGCAGATTCACTAAGAGGACAGAAGAGAAAGCTGCCATTTCCACAAACCTGAGCTTGAAGTAATTTGAGTTGTCTGTCTTGTTCTGTAAGGACCCGGTACGCATCTGGAGATAATCCCATCATTCCATTATCTGATCCTGCTTTAGAAGCAGGCATGTGCAGGCACGGTGAGTGGGCTGCACAAAACTGCGGACTAGAGGGGCTTGCACTTGAAAGGAGTCTTACTCCAGGTGATAAGCTATTGTCGAGAGAACAGTTCCCCGTTTTCCCAGGATATCCCATGCTTATAGGGCTGCTTGTGGTATATCCTGGATTGCAGCAAATATTCGGACAAATGATATTTTGATGGAGCACTGCACATGGATTCTGTTGAGTCATCTCTGATTGGATTTCTGCTATATGTTTGGGGCTCATTTTACCAATTCCTTGCCATGAGTTTATCGGATTATATTGGACAGAAGCAGGAAACTGACAGCTGCATGCAGTGGCTGGACAGCAAGGTGGCACCTGAACTGGCACCTGCAGGTCTGGTGGTCTTCTGCAGCTCTGTGGTGAAAAAGTAGATGCGTAGAGAACTGGCTGCGCAACAGCAGGAAGCTGCTTGGAACTGGATATTGATGTTGTTCTAACTGGAGGCTCTCCCTGCTGTGCAACTCCATCAGGATTTAATACGAGTCTTTCTGATGACTTTCTAGGGTGATGCATAGATGTATCTGGGGAAGGTCCACTACAAGGGGTTGAAGGAGAAGAAGATCCAGAACTTTTTCGTGATTGAGGGCAAGTTTTCTTACAGTGCAACTGCTGCTGTAGAACTTGCTTTCCTCTGGAAGGCCTTGAAGTTGGAATTTTCTGGTTTAAATGGCTTGGTAATTGCCTCAAAGAGGGATCTCCCAGATTAGCAGAAGAGTTTTGCTTGTCTTCAGAGTGCTGGGTGGGGTAACGTGTAGATCCCAAGCAGCATTTCTTTTTGATAGGCTGCTTTAGCACTGAGGGTAGACTTTTAGCATTTGAAGTCCCCATAGGCTTAGACGATTGTCCTGATTCTATGAAACTCCCATCCAAAACAAGTGACAGTTCAGGAACTGAAGGAAAGATCCTGGTAACCTGAAGGGACAATTATACAAGCAAGTATTTTAAAATGCTCTTGAACTATCTTTCAGCTTTTCACACGCAGAATTTAAAAGAAAATATTTTCATTTAAAATCAATATATGACCATTACCAGCTCCAAAACAACTATATGTTGAATACTTTTCTAAAGATCGAACAATCCAGATACAGAAAACACAGCAAGATGTCTAGGATCATTTTTAGAAGACAAAATTGCTTTTATACAGCATAATAGCCATGTCTACCAAATGAACACTCCATGTCACCCTGGAGCGCATTTCAGAGTATTTCCCCTTCAACAAGTGGGCTATGTGTTCCCTCTTACTATTCTTAGAGCCAGTAGATAGGTGCAACAGAATGTATTTTATAAGCCACAACTGTCACATCCTTCTAGACCTAAGCTGTATGAGGGCTGCTATTTCATTATATTTGTATATGCTTTGGTAAAAGAGGACAGACCAGCAGATCTTTACTTCATTTACCCAGAAATACACAAGAAAGATTGCTGCCTCAGACACCGTGGCTCTTCCATTTCATGGTAGCAAGATTCCCAAAGTAAAACCTACTATCTCTGTTGATAAATCCTAGCACATGTAGGAAATTAGCATCTATAATCCAGGAAAAAGGCAGGTTAACTAGAGCAGGAGTTGGGACTCTCCGTCCATTTCTTCAGTTCTGTTTTCCCTGCTAGCACTTTGAGACAGAAGCTTTATAGTCTCCAGTCCTATTACAATGTGTTTTGCTGCTCTAAGTGTCACATCTGAGATGCCTGGGACAATTTACTCAGTTACCTGTTGACTCACTGGGTGAGGACTTGGAATTGGTCTGGGGGATAAATCCTCATCTTCTACACCAGAGTCGTGATCGCTTGCTGACAACTTGCCGGGTGAACAGCCTTGGGGAGAACTAAAACCAACATACATCAAACTAAAAACGTTTGCTTGTCAGATTTGGCAGCAGTAACATGAATCTTCTTGTTTTTCACTGTGCCATCTGCAGTGCAATATCAGCATCATTTTTTTTAAGAAGCAGTTGCTATACAACTCCCTGGTCAGCTACAGAGTTCACACAGCAAACAGTTCTAAGATCAAACAGAACACAAATGCAGCTTTTGAGCAAAAAGACACTAACCCTCCCTCCCCATACCCTCAGACATACACACCTTTTAAGTGACATTCTAACTGAAAAGCACTGATTTATATTAGAAAGACAGGGAGTGCTACAGTAAAGACTGTAACATTGTTTAAGGGAAAATAAAGGCCATCTTAGTCATATATAAAGATCTGGCAGATAAGTCAGGTTCTTAAAAATTGCTAAGTTTCAACCTATCCAGGTCTCACAGGTCTGAAAAGTCAGAAAGAAAAAAGGAATTTTTACCAACTTCAGTAGATTTCAATTAGAGATTTGCTTCAAAGGACAGATCTCACAGAAGCTTAATACAGTGAACTAAGCTCCATCAGTAAGGAAGCCTTCTGAGAAACATTCACTGTATAAATTACAACCACCAGCATCAAGAGTAGAACTACGAGTAATTTCTTTTGGAATATAGTCAGATTGACAGTCTTACTTGAGGAATATTAACTTTAGGATTAAACAAAAGCACATACGCAGATTTTAATGCAAGAAGATCACTGTATTCACAGCTAAACTGATGTCTGGCACAGAGGTCAAAAAACCCTCATCCAATAAATATTTAATTTTTGCATATAAATGACATCTGAAAGATTTACCTTCTGATAGGAAATTTCTTGCAAACTCTGCTGAAGAATTCAGTTTCTGCATTTTGGTTTTCTGCACTCAACTCAAACTGGATAGGGCTCTTGTCTGAAGGTTCAACATTCTGGAATGACATTTTCTGTATTTGTGAAGCATGAAACTTTCAACTTTTAATCATTGAGGTAATACTCCCAAATAAATAGTTCTAAGGAAGTTTAGATCTGATTATTTGCTGCTTGTCCTCTACTTTCAATTCTCAATTCTTTCACCACTACAAGGAGGCAGGCAACTTCCTTTCCTGTTTAACACTGTTCCCCCTGCTGCTCTGAAGTAGTTGGCCTAATTATAGCCACGAGCAGATGCTTCCTTGCTGTAACTGCTTAGATACTCTTCCACAAGCCTTCACCACTATAGGAAACAGCAACTGCTCCTACACTGTTTCACACACCACAGCTGCACAATTCCTGGAGACAACAGAAGTGAGCCTCTGTTAAGAGGCTGTCATCTTCAAAAAGCTAAGCTGTACTTAGGCTAAAGGTAGAAGGCAGCCCTGAACACGGAAGTTTAATTGGAAAGAGAACAGCACAGGGCACACATTACACTAGCTTCTTCTCTACCAGAGCATAGGAGCATACCTTGAGCAGATTAACAATTCAACTTCAGGTTCTGCACAAGCCTAGGAAGACACGTAAGGAAGATATCCTAGAATTTACTCACACCTTATTAGTTACCTCCCAGACACAGTATCATCAAACTCTCTCAGAGAGTTACTTTGCACAAAGATAAAATTGTTCCTGCTTTGTTACTGTAGCGCAGCAAGAGATCTGCAGATTAGTAACCACTGAATTCCCTTTTGCATTCAACTTCAGGCAGAGCACAAGTTACCTAGCTTTGCTCTCCAGAAAGCACCAATATACATCACCCATAGTGGTTGTTAGATGCGTCCAGCATGCACGTAGCATACCAGATTAACAAGTGCTATAGGAAGTCAGAATCTCTGCTCATAAAGCCAGAAGGTCACTAGTAAGAAGGAGCGCTAACCAAGTCCCATACAGCACACTACATTTTAAAAGACAGATTCTTAACACTATTAGAAAAGTGAGCAGTTGCTGACTCTCAATTTAAGAGACAAACTCTGAATTTACAGTAATCACTGTAAAAAGGTAGCTTTACAGAGCTACATAATTTTCAAATACTGCAGTTCCATTTGGGTCATGTTACAGGACTACTCCTTTAAGTACTTACACCAAAAATCAAATTTTAAAGTACCATGATGCAGCAGGAAACCAAGCCACTTACTTTGAAGAGGTGTACCGTTTCATTGCAAGTTAAGATCTGAAACCCTAGTTCAGTCTGTCCACTGCATGGAATGCACTCATAAAACTCTGGTTCCTTGTGCATCAATGAATAAAGCACAATTAGAAAACTCCCAGATTCTGAAAAAACCCTAAAAGAGAAAAAAAATACATCTTAAAAATTAAGAAACAGGAAGAAGGTCCTTAGTTTCTCAATATACTAAGCAAACTATCACACAGTTTAGCAAACTGGTGAACCACTGCATTTTGAGTGGTACTGAGAGACAGACTTATGACTGATCCCACATGCAAGAATTAAAGCGGAGAAATGGGAAGAATTCATCTACTTTTTAGTTCAAAACTTTAGAATCACTTAAGTACTTTAAATGAATCCCAGGAAGACTGCAATCATAACATAGAAGAAAACATCTGTAAAAATGATATTCTGATTTTTTTTAAAATACATCTTCAATAGAATTATCATAACACTTAGTATTTCAGTTACCCCTAAATATTCCAAAAACGCTCACCAAACAGATTTTTTTCTTGAAAGAAAAATTATATTGGAGTTTTTTCTACATGTTAAGAACAGTGGGTAACAACAGTCAACTTTTAACACAAGATCAAGGATCATGAAAATAATGTGCATTTCCAAGGAAAGGTGGTACTACTTTCAGAACAATTTTTCTTTTTATAGCATTTGTAATGCACTTGTTTGGGCTAGGGGAGTGTTGGGGTTTCTTGTTTTTTAAGTGATATATGTGATAAAGAAACTAGTAGGAACAAGATGATTGAAAAACAAATTCACACATAACTTTAAAATTTTACTTACAACTTAAGAGTTAAACTGTATGATGCATAGATTAAGCGGTTGGCCTGCAGAGGTTAATTCTGTTTGCATGGTTCATCAAATCTGCCTAATCTACTTCCAAGATGGAATCAGTGAAAGTTAATGAGTCAAGCATCTAACTTGCCTATCTAATAATCTAATTGGGCTCTTATCTGTATGTGGGCATATTGACATTGTTAAGGGAAAAAAAATCTATTCTGCAATTATAGACGTATCTGTACACCAAATGTGGTTTTATTTCATAATGTAAAAGCAAGAGTGGTCCAGCAGAAGAAATTCTTATGCATATAGTGTATTTTAAAGTTTCATTTACCTGAAAAGCAGTTTTAAACTATAAACACGTGAACTCCCTCCCAGCTTCCATATAAATAAAACTTAGCAAATGTTACAAGTGAAAAGATGTTGAAAATAAGGAATTATCTACTAACATCACAATGAAAAAAACCAAACAGAATGCAAAAACTATAAAACCAGAATATTTAGCAGGAAGTCATAACAAGACAGTATTAGCTGCAAATCAATATGCTTCAATATATTGTCAGATACAACCAGAGAGAAAGCCTATGTCAAAGGAAACACTCATAAGAACAGTTCAAAACCAAAACCCCATCATTGTTTAAAGCAGAGTTTCCTGATTGCTGGTCCTTAATTTAAATTAAGTGACCTTAATGATAAATATGTTTACCCTCTTCTGTCTTTGAGGTATCAGCCCAGCTTTCTAACGTTTCTGTCATATGAAATTTGTGAGGCAGAAGTCAAAGCCAGAAAGAACAATTAAAACAAATAGCCCCACCTCCTATATAAATCACAGAATTCCCTCAAATATCTTTGAGTAGATACCATGTTGCCATGCATTTCTGTGGAATACATTTTTAGGCAGCCAATAGTTTCTATGTTTTGTAGATAAAAGAGACTTGCCTTTCTTGAATTGACGAACTGAATAAATATCGCAAGCAACAGGCCCAGACTTGAGGACTACATATATGAGTAACTCCACTCAGCCAACTAAAAGTAAGAAGAAATATCCAATTAGAGACAGTTCCATTACCAGGTTTCCACTATGTAATCTCTCAAATACATTTCAAATCAATAAATGTATTAATCTGTACAAACGGAGCCAAACACTTACACTCCAACTAATGGCAGAGCATAAGCCTTGGGGTCAGACTCAAGCAGCAAAAGCAATTTTCGTGTCTGGTCCATAGTAAGGTAGCTGAAACAGAGCAGAATTTGGAGTGGGGGTGAGTGTTTAGTATTTTGGAAGTCGGTCTTTCAGAAAAATCATGAAGAGACAAATACAAGTTTAGAAAATACTGTAAGAAAAAAAGTTCAGAAAAATCAAAAGTTTTCTTCCTCCATAGTTACAGTAATTCCTCAGCTTGTCATCCATTCCCTGTATATCAAAGAATTATCAAGGACCATATTCGCTTAATATTATGGTAGTCATAATAAATCCAGAATTGCAATTCATGTTAAATTTGAAGAGGCATTCACAAGGTCCAAATAAAATGACATTCAGTTGCTTCAAATTATTTCTCCGATTTACTTTTAGTTCATTCTACTCAATTAGCTGTCAGTCAGAATGATGATTCCCCAATACCATCTTATAAGCATGAGTAATAGAAAAACCTTTGGTTCATATTCATCTGATTTTCATTCTAGAGCCAGCACTGATATTGTTTAAAAAACTGGACACTGTTTATAGTTATTAAGTCAACCAGAGGTGTGTGTCCCTGCCCCAGTAGGAAGATCCTGCTACTGAAGTCAAAAGCAAGGACTCCTACTGAACCAGTTACAATTTTTGCCCCACCCCATTTCCTGTTTAAAAGTGTTCCAATCCAGGAAGTTTTCTTATTTTCATGCCAGTTAATTTTACTAAAAAGCAAGGCACTGGTTGAGATCTCACCTACCTACCTGCTTTAGGAAATGAAACGAACTGCCAGGCAACTTTGATAAGTTTTAGCATCACCCTTTACTCACCCACACTTATAAGTTCCTTGAACTTGTGCAATATTCATAGGACTGTTCAAGTTTCTTGCTAGGGCTGTGGGAATAATTGGGACAGACTTCACAGGCGTGTATTCCAAGATATTTGCTATGGTAATAGAAGCCCAGTGAAAATTAAAATGTAGATTATCCAGGTTTTCTGTGAAAACAACGTGAGCTCTAACAGTGAGCAGTTTAGAAAGGTCCAGTGATTCTTTACTGCATAGACTGTGCTGCAGACCCTAGAAGTAGGGAATAGAGAAAAAAGTTAAATACACTAAATTGTCTTCATATGACTACTGTGATTCAAGTTGTATTACACTGGGAACTTAAATCATTCATCATAGCTACTATTGTAGTAGGCACTGTATAAAAAGCCATTAACCCAGGTCTCCAAAGCTCATGTCTCTATTGAATATAATGAATAACGTAAAATACACTTGAAATTAAGCTATGTGTATCTCAGCATTGTTTTATGATGTATTGAAAAACCTGGGGTTACTTAAACTGTATAAAAATTAGTAAAATAACAAGCACCTAGAAGGCTCAAGGTGATCTGTCAAAGTTTTCTTACTTGCATTCAAGAAATTTGTATTTTAACATCTGGATGTATTGTCATGAGAAACTTTAGATATAATACAAGTGATGCTTACTTCATAAAATACACACAACAACTACAGGCAAACATTTACAGGAATGGAGGCTGTATTTACTAGATGCTATGTCTACAGCAGAGCACAGAAGCAACAGGCACACATTTCAGCCATAACTACCAACCTACATAGACTTTACGTGCTTTCTTGCAAGCCACTTGCCTACCAAAACTTTTTATCAACAATTGCACAAACACTGCAACTCATTCATGAGTTTATTGATTCAGCAGAAACCTGGAGTTATGGTGGCTGGCATGCGTAATTTCCATAACAGTTTAAAGACTGTGTGATCCTTAAACACCCATGAAAACTAGCTGATTTTAATAGTTTCTGATACACTTTTCAATGACACTCAACCAACTAAATAGTCTTGCATCAGCCATAATTCTGACATGTTTGAAATCGATGGTGGTTAAAAAAAATCAAGGCCTGTGCACAGTCCAGTCTCCTGTCTAGGAGACAGTTAACTGTCTAAGAGACCCAAAAGTTGTCAAGAGCTGCCTACCTTGAAAGCCAAGCTGATATCTTCAGCACTCTGCACTATAGTATTATCTGAAGATCCCCAGGCATTAACTGTACATGGAATCAAAAAGTCTCCAGGAAGAGATGCAGTTGGAACTTTGCCCGATCCACCAGCAACTTCTCGACCAGGATCAAAGCGGTCTATTGTTAGCGTTATGCCTTCACCATCTTTAAAATAGATAAATAAAGTTAAGCGTCCAAGAGCAACAGCTCAGGCCTTCCTCGATAACGGCTTACTCAACCAAGCAATACTGCTTGTCTATCTGATGTTTAAAAAGTTACCTTCATCTACTGCAAGAGTCCCAAGCAAAAAACAGGAAAATAATTTCTTTTCATTCTGCTTAGCATGGCGATAGGCAAGTCGCAAGGTTTTCTCCATCAGAGATAACATCGGGTTTCTAAAAAGAGACAATAAGCAAGTTTAAGACCCAAATTATTTTAATGCTTTTTTAAAAGTATTTATCATATTGCAATAGCTTCCACATTTTTTGTCCTTTAAAGAGGAAATACACAGAAACAGCCCAAAGCCCTAAACAACAAAAAGGTAAGAATTAACAACACTGTATGAAATGTCAATGGAATTTTAGCTCACGTTCTGTGCATCATCTCAACTGTTCATATTCAAGAAAGCCATATTTAAACTGAAGCAACTCCACACAATGCTCTCTGTGATCATCTCAAGAATATTTTGGCTTGACTAATACAGCAAATCAGCATCAGAAGGGAAACAGTTTTCCCTATGGAGAATAAATAGCAAGGAAAGAGAAAAGCATTTCCATCTGAAGGGCAACATTGTCACGAGAACTAGAGATGAACACAAGTGAATTACTTTCATTAAAGTGAGAAAAGTTAGAAACACTATGACTAAAACACAGAACCTCTACAAAGTCCCCAAGTTTAAAGGACAGAATAGGCCAAAACCTTTAACTAATTTCAACGTGGTGCGCTCCCATTTTAGCACAGCATTTAATGTCGACGCTTAATGCAGCAACAGACCAGGCTCAATGACACAAGAACGCAAGTATGGAGAAAGATTAGGTAATTACAAAAAGTACTATCTAGTTTAAAAAAAAAGGAGAAAAAAAAAAAAAGGTAGTAAGCTTGGAATCTAGGGCAGTAAATACATCAACATTATTTCAGCTTGCAATAGCTTATCTGATTTTGACTTGGAAAGAGGTCAAAGTTGAAAGTGAAGCTACTGGTTTAGGTTGATACTGCGATGATGGCTCATATCCTACACGTTCAAGATTAACTAAGCAAAGCGTTTCCATAAAAATAAAAGTAATTTATTTTAAACTTTGTTAAAACCTTGAGGTTTCAAGTCAAAGAACATTACATGGCAAGGACAAGTAAAGGCCCCTCTGACCTGTATGTAAGTGCTGTCCACCCTTGTATGCACATGTATGTAGATACTTGCTTTAATAACTACAGTAAGATTTTTATGACGTCTATATAGAAATAAGAATCAATTTTTACCCTCCATTTGTTTTACTAGTCAGGGTTGGAACATCCTGCCCTAGAAATTCACAAGTTCAGATTTGCCTCCAGACTCATGCTAAACAAAAAACATCACAACTTTTGGCATTTTAATCTGGATTCCTGAAGCAAACAAAATACTTAAAGTTTTACTTGAAGTATACTATCTGTATCCAAGTTTTGACAAAAGTATTTTCTTCTCTGTAAATATTTAGAGAGAAGGAAAATCATGCCAAAGAAAACAAGCCCATGGCTACTTTCACACCTTTCTGTATGGGAAGGAAACTGAAAGAAATTGTAAGTTACTTTAGACTGTGGCACCTCCAATCCACTTGACCGCAAATCACCACAGAAAGGGAAACTCGCAAATCTTTCCAATGAAAATCCCTATATACTTATAATGAATACACTGGTGGTTTCTTTTTCCTTTGTGCCTTGTCATACACCAGACTCAAAGGATAAAACAAGGCTTTGAATCATATAAATCTTAATTTACTTTAACCTCTAGCCACTTAAAAAAGGTTATTCGTACCTGTAATAGGTGATATGTGAACCAATGACATCACCCATAGGGACCGGGTCCCAAAGTGCACACTTTGATAGAGGGAAACTGAAAGGGACCATCCTTTCAGGAACAAATCTGGGAAGAAGATCACAGAGATAGGAAAGGAAAAGGGATTAAGCTTAGTACTTTCAAACAGCATTTATAAGAAGGAATAAAGGAACAACACTGTAAGAAAAACAACAAATAGGATACATAAGCTGTTGGTACTTTTTTTTGTTTCAAGTCCAGGCCAATGAAGCAGAAACTTTGTCCTATGAAGTGTCAAGGATATTAACTACAAAGTCAACACAAAACTTTCATTTCCCACCTGACAGTTCCTTCACGTAAACTTGGAAGATGTGTAGGCCAAAATACAAGTTTGCAGATAAAGCTCAAGAAAAAGTTGCTATACTGTAGGAAAGGAAAAGGTTCTTAGTCATTAGAAACTCCCATGGTACACAGAAAATCTTGATTTAGCAAACTTAACATTTGATCAGCTTCCAAAAGCCCTGCTTTAGTCACTTTTTAAAAACCAATATTCAATCCACTTAAGCTTCAAAGACTTCTGGAATAAAGCCTTGGTTTAACTTAAATAATATAGTGCAAAATTTACAATCACACTTCAAAGAGACCTGAAGAAATTAGTATGTAATCACATAAACTTAATTTACACAAGTAGGATTACACTGTTTAAGAGTTACCTAAACCAAGTATAGTAAGCAAAATACAGAACATTTGACAGTCCGCACCATTTGGCAAATAACACCTTTTAACCAAAACCCAGGAAATCCTTTGTAGGTATTCGAAGCGTCAAACTTTGCCAAGATGCTTTCTCTGCATTTCCTGAAGCTCCCAGGAAAGAACTTACTCTATTTTTAAGGCAGCCCTCTAAGACCTCTCCTGTTTCCAGCGACTGGAATTGATTGCCATTAAAAGGTAAACGCCCATCAAAATAACTCCTCATTAAGGCTTGTAAAAGGGAAACCTTTTTTAACCCCCCACTATTTTCAACAGTTTTTGGCAAGCGCGACTCAAACACCCCCCCAGAACCAGAGCCACACTCGCAGAGCGGCCCCCCGGCTGGGGGCCATGCACCACCTCCTCGCCCCTCGCTAGGAAGGGCACGGCAGACCCCCCGCCCCGAGCAGTTCCTCCAACGCGGGGGGGGAAGGGGGGGGGTGTACCTCAGATCCGGGCCGGGCAGCACAGGGTCCACGCGAGGCGGCCGCAGCCTCCTTCTCTCTGCCCCCTTCTCTCCCCGCCGCGGGGCACCGGCGTGGGGCCTGCCCGCAACAGCCCCTCCCTCAGCCGGGCGCCAGAGGGGGCCTGCCAGCGTCCCCTGAGGGAGAAGGGGAGCGGCCAGCGACACCCCCTCCCCACAGCCTAACCACCGCCGCGCTCCCCGCGGGAAGGCGCCAGGAACCGCCTCGCCTCCCGCCGCTGCAGGACCCGACCCGTCCCGCCCCGCTCCGGCGCCTTCCTCAGCCCACGGCCGACTCCTCGTCCCCCGCCGCCAAGGGCTGCCGGCCAATCAGAACGCACAACCAGCCGCACTCCCGCCCCCGCTGCCTGCTTCGACCCAATCGACGTGCGGCAGGGGAAACGGTTCGCTCGACCAATCAAAGCGCACCCCGGGGAACCAACCGCCCAGCGCGCGCGCAGGGGATTTAAAAACACCACCGGTCTAATAAACGGTCAGCGGGAGGGCGGGGAGCGCGCAGGCGCAGTGCGGAGCGGCCGGGTTGCTATGGCAGCGCGGGGCGCCGCCATCGCCGGGCCGGGAACGGTCCGCGGCGGCTGACGGGGGTTTCAAAGTAAACCGGCACGGCCCCCCCGCCTGCTCGGTCCTGCTCCAGCGCCGCTCCGGGCCTGGCCGTTCCCCGCCGGGTGGCCCGGGCCCTGAGCCCCCCACAGCCCCCGCGTCTCGGCCAGGGCCTACCCCCGTGTGACAACCGCCGGGGCTGGGTGGCCGGGTGGGGGTGCGGTACGTCCCTCACGGGGCAGCCCCCCCCCCCCGCGGCAGCGGTGCGGTACGGCCCGGTTCCATCGCCCCGGTCCCGGCCCCCGGTCACGCGCTGCTCGGGGCGAGCGTTCACCGGAGGACGGTGCGTTGCGCGTTGCCGGGCTGAGAGGAGAGCGCATCGCAGGCTGCGCAGCGGCCGGCAGGACGGCGGACCGGAGGGCAACCGCACTGCGCGGTGC
>VXBL01004962.1:141819-199319 GCA_013400195.1 Aramus guarauna
CCCGCGGGGTCCGTGCCTCTCCTTGGGGTCGTCGCTTGGGGGAGCGTCTTCCCCTTCGCCCGGCGGCGGACCCCGCATCTCCCCTGCCGTGCTGGCTCTCGTCTAGCCTCGCCGTACCCCCCGCCCCGTGGGGGCCATACAATAAAAATAACCGACCCGCATCTGCCCGCCAGCTGGTGAGGCGGCGGGGGCAGCCCCCGCTCCAGCCCCTCCGCTCCCCTTCCAGCCCCGGTCAGGCGGCCTAGTCAGGGGCTGGCCTTTTTCCTTCTGCTTCCCACCCCGGGATCCCACTCCACCGGTGGGTCTGCCTGCCCTGCCATCCACCCCTGGGCAGCGGGACACCCGCTTGGGACATGGAGGCCGCCCCAGCGTGGCATTAACGGCAGCGGTTCGGGCGGGAGGGCCGGGTCGCTCGCTGGCCTTGCTGGAGGAGCAGGATGGTGACCGCGGAGAACTTCTGGGCCGCCTGGGCGGTGGTGCCTTGTCAGGCCGGTCCTGCAGCCCAGCTGGCGTGGGTGGCTCTGTGCCTTCTGCCGGGCCACGTAGGGTGACTGCGGGGCTGCCAACCCGCACGCCTCGGGCTGCTGGTTTTGTGAGGTGAGGTGGTTTACAGTGGTTGGGAACGTATTGACTTTGAACGTGTGGGATCAAGGTCCGTGTCTTCTGAAGCCTGTCACATAAACGGAAGAACGTGGTACAGTAGACGTTGCAAGGTGTTGGCTTTCTGACCCGGTGCCATCTCTGTAAGTTGTGAAAGTAAAATGTTAAAAACAGAACTAAAATTTTGTTCTGTGATGGAATATGATAAGAGGTCAAAGCGTGGCCTGACCCCAGAGGTGATTAATCTTGTTCTCTCTTTTCAAAGAGCCTAAAACTGACAGTATAGCTTGAGAAGACTCTCTGCTGTTATTTTTCATGCTTTCAGTTTTCTAAATACATTTGTACAGCCCTTTGAGATAGAGCAAGCATCTAAGAAAGTACTGTGGATGCTACATGGTGTAGTACTGCCCTTTGAAAGACCAAAAAACGCAGGAATAATTACACTGTGTTCAGGTAGATAATTACAGAAGTAGTTACGTATTTGGAAGCATTCAGCCTTATGTTGGATTTGAAGCGTTTGGGGTTTTTTTCTGAGCAGTCGTATATATATTTTTTTTTTACTGAAGGCCATATAGAATCAAAGTTTATCCACACCCGCACTGAAAGGAATGACAGAACTGTAGCGATGCCCATGTTTCTAAAACTATTGGTGGAAAAAACCCTCCAACTCCTGGCACAAGCACGTTTTGTGTGTCATCTATTCTGGTGATGCCCTGGCAGCGCTGTTACAGTTTATCCACGCTGCCATTATATTCCAGTCCTCAGTGTTGTATAACTAAGTTACACGAATTTGGTCCAGACTGAAAAATACCATTATGACTTTAGTTCTGAAGGATTTTAACCTCAAATTACAGACTCTCATTCAAACCGGCTTATTCATTAAATTAAGTTGTGGAATGAAAGGTTCGTAGGGCTCATAAAGCCTCAAATTCTGTCCCTGGCACATAGCAAACAAATGAGCTGAAACTGTAGGGGAATCTTGTAGTCTGTCATTACTGGCTTTCACCGAACCGTTAATGTAGCCTCAGGGTGTACCTTGTGTGGCTGCTGGCCTATGTTTAGAGGTACAAATGCCTTTAGCTTGACAGGCTAATATAATGGGATAAAGACCACTTTATTAGGAGGCGTTCAAGTGACTCCTTTCTACTCGAATTGTATTTGCAGCTAAAAATGAAAGAAGAAAGTCAGCTTTGCTTGTACTGTACTTATTTTCTTTTCTAAGCCTGGAAAGGAAAGTCCAAATATTAATAAATGTAAATTTGCTTTAATTCTGCTAATCCTGTTCACTGCATTGAAAGAAGTTAATTGAAGTCAGCGGGCTCACAGTAGAGAGCACTCGGACCTGCTGACTGCAACAGACTGCCTTCCTGCTCCCTTGGACACCTCTACGGGAGCCACTGGCTAAACTTTGAGGGAGAGGGGGGTCTGAGGTAGCTGAAGGGAGAGTTGGACTGATACGAGCCTGCTGGAAAACTTTAGAAAAAGGGAACATAAACTGGAAAGTGTGGATGAAATGCAGCAGAGGTACTGGAGAGCAGCACCATTTTTAAGCACGCATCGTTGGCCTGGCCCCTGGCAGCCCCCCGGAGAGCCCTGGTGCAGGCAGTTGAATAGCCTGGATGCGGTCAATGCTGCCTTTAGGTTCAAGGTGTATTTTTGTTCAGATTTTAAACCCTGTTGGCAGCTTGCCACAGAGAAGAGGGGCTGTAGCTGAGTAATAATAAACCTCATTCATCCTTCTTGTAAATGGACTGAATAATATTAGTTTACATTTGGAATGAATCTGACCCAGTATCTTGCTGTAAATCTGAAGTTTGTGCTCAACAAAAAGGCAGTATGAGCTATAAATACTATTTATTGCTATTTATACTAGCAATTTGGGACAGAGCACATCACACGTGGAAGAAGCCTTGCTTTGCTGAGGTGACATCTTGTATGATTTTAGCATTAAATTATTTTATTAAAAAAAAAGCAAGGGTAACTATAAGTGTTTTGTAGAGTAAAGGGGGCATTACCTACTACCTGGGAACGATTTCTCAAAGAAGTGTTGTAATTGTTTTGCTGACTATGCAGAAAAGGGAGATGACTATCACATGTTTTAGGCAAAATATGTATTTGTCAAGTACTAGACTAAATCGTAACTGCTCAATATGCATGTGCTGGAGTCCCTCAGTCTGATGAAGGTGGGTATTCATGCCAAATTTGGAGAAATTATTTGAGGGAAGAAGATGCAATAACAACCGGAAATGGGTATTGACACAGGGTACGAAAGGGAACAGCAGGTAAGTGATTAGGTTTCTTTATCTTTGCAGATAAGGTTGGAGGGGACAGCAGAACCAGGCTGGTTTTCTCTGACACGGAGGGAAGACTTGTGTATATGTTCCACAAACTCACAGAATTGCCACTGAAATGCAAATGCAGCGGGTCAGAACACTGCTCTGGACCAGTTCCTCCTAATTAGGAAGGGACGAAGCAGAATTCCCTCTTAAGTTCTTATCCTCCTTTCTGGCTCTGCAGATTAACTTCTGAAACCTTCCACAGCTGTGTGAGGTGGAGTCTTCCATCACCTGGGACTCCTGCGTAGTTTGTCCTGTGAGGCAGAATATTTGAGCAGGTAGTTGAATTACGTCATTTGACTGCAGGTTCTTGTAGGACGAAATGAATGTATTTTATTGCTGGCTCCTGAACTTTGCTTATAAAATGGTTATGGTAAAGGCAAGGAGAAAAAAAATGTTCTTCAAATCTGCACAAACCATGCTTTCATCTACTTAAAATTTAAATCTTTACACCCTTGGCTGAAATGCAGAGCTCTTTGGTTGGGGGGAAGAATAATAACTAAATCATTTGTCTTTATTCCAAGCAAGATTTGAATTGTGTTTGTTTGTTTTGACAAGGTGATTCTGTAGGGATTTGGGGTGTGCAAGACGTCCCTCTCTGTGTAACTGAAATATAATTCACCTCCACCACAGCCCTATCCTGTATGTTTGTGGTTAAATCTAAAATTAATCCCACAAGATGGGATGCTGAGCCTTCTCTTTTTAGAAGAGCATAAGTTAATATCCAAATGGAAAAAGTCGTTTAGTTGCTTTGGGATATGTGATAAGGAGATTTCTTAGGGTGAAGAAAACAATGCAAAGAAAAACTCATTGTATCAGAAACACTCTTCTGAAAGCAGCAGTGGATTTAGGTTTGCTGTCATGGCTTCTGGAAGTCTGCTGAGAGACAGCATTAACTTCCTTGCAATAAAAAAGTTTTTAAAATTGTTTGCTTTAAACTCAACTTCTGAAATCTCTTTCAAGAGCGCCAAGTATTAGTAGTCCGCTTAGCCTTAAGTTCTCATAGTTGTTTTTTGGAATATAAGTTTATGTTTCTGAACTATGGAGCGCTTTTAAAACATAGTGAGTGATCGTATAAATGAAAATTTATTCTTAAACGCTTCCATTTTGCAGAACACAGACTCACTGGGCATTGAATTTTGGACTTTCCCAAACGTACTGGGTGCCTTTTTATTGAGCTGAGTGTTCCTGAAGCACTGGGACCCTCTGTTTGCTCTCCCCCTTCCCTGGGGGCACTGTCAGTGGGATCTCCTTTGTGCATTTTGTTTAGTTAATGTGTTTTTTATTTGTTTCCCCCTCCTCAGGCAAGAACATATCTCAAACTAAGAAAATGTCTTCCTTTTTTATTTCTTATTGGAATAAGCAGATCGAAGGTCTATTACTGCGTTACAGTGTATACCTCAAAGTTGCAATTCCATGTGCTAATTGCTAATAGGATGGTCAAAAGCTTTTTATGTTAAAAAAATGTATACAAAGGCTGCAGGCTTTATGCAATTCTATTTTTATTTTAACTAGTTTTTGAGTGGTGTATCTGAGAACACGTAGCAGATTTCAGTAGTTTATTAAGGTTGCCCAAGATATGACAGGTTAGAACTAGAGCAATAAAAGTTTGTATTTTGTTTAGATCTTAAGCCCTGTGACTTTCATTTTTTAGAGTAACAATGATAAGCCAAGATAGGAGTCAAGGTCAAAGTAGTAATTTGTGTTTCTCTTGCTTTTTCTTGGCTTCTACTCAGTTAAGGAAGTCTCAAGCTGTGTGTTTAGTGGAGAGATGTATTTCTGGACCACACAGGGCTGAATCAGGAATAAACCTTGTCCCCCCCCAAAAGCTGGCTGCGTAGAGTCCCAGCAGCAGCCGCTGCCCTCCCCTGATCCTTCCTTACTGCCTCGAAAGGATTGCTAGGGCGGACTCCACCTTATTCAAGTGTGACACACAGATGACTCATGTATTTTCAGTTGTATTAGTCTATGTATTGCATTTACTGAAAATAAAACATGTTCTGTTCGGGGAGCAGAAGTTGCAAATCCTGGCTGACGGAAGAAAGCTAGAAGTGGCTAGGACAGGGCAGAGAAAGGCAGCTCTGAGGGAGGCTGCAGTCTTGGGCTGTAATTTGGAGATGTGGAGCATACAGCTGGCATCTACCAGTTTCTCCTGTTGAATGGGGACTGATTTACCAGACCACTGTAAGACAAAC
This sequence comes from Aramus guarauna, assembly GCA_013400195.1. Classification (NCBI taxonomy): domain Eukaryota; kingdom Metazoa; phylum Chordata; class Aves; order Gruiformes; family Aramidae; genus Aramus; species Aramus guarauna. The sequence continues at coordinate 146,951 of VXBL01004962.1, forward strand.
AAGCGAGCAACGTTTTGCTCTGCTGTACGCAGTACTGCCAAGTGCTGTGCTGAGTAACACCTCTGTGCTGGGATTCATGGAAACTTGAGCTTGCCTTTCCACGACACACTGATTTTTTTTTTTTTTTTTTTTTTTTTTTATTTATTTTGTTTTGTTTGGAAAGCAAAGGAGGAAGATGTCTACAGTGGGGCTGAAGACAGCTGATTTTTATCTTTTTCATTCACAGTTCATTTTTGTAAGAGATTTGGATTATGGTTCTCCAAATATAAAAATAGTTTTGAAAACAACGAGAACTTGTGTAACAGCAATTTACTGATTTAATCTTTTTTTCTTTTTATAGCCAGTCCGCTAGCATAGCAAAAAACATTATCTCTGAAATAAGTTTTAGAGTAGTTAATTATATATGTTCTTTTTTCGTCTCTGTAATCTAAAATTCTGTCCAGATTTTAGGTGCTTGGCATCCAAGTATTTTGAAATTTTTTTTTAACCTGGTTTCTATTTCAAGTCTTCTTTTCAGTCTGACATTATGAATCTAGCATATATGCATCCTTCAAGAACTGGAGAAACTGCTTTTTCATTGTTTGGCAGCCACAGTCTTGCTCCTTTTCTGATTTCAGAGGAGAAGAATTAGGCAGTAGTTGCAATAAGTCACGTTCTGGGGATTGCATCAAGATGTACTTGGCACTGCTGGAAAATCATGCTGGCACAAAGCAAACTTCAGCAAGATGCTGCTTTGCCCCTGTCTTTGTGCAGTTACATCCCAGTCTCTTTTGCGAGCTCTTGGGGCTGTGACGATTTTCTCCAATTCAGGATGCTTGCTGAAGGTTTATCTCGCCTAAGACGAAAGAAAACTTTGTGCCCTGTACGCATTGATTAAAACTGGCAAGAGCAGCGTGAGCACTGCACCTCTGAAGCCTTCTGTGTATGGAGCAGAGCAGCAGCCAAGCCTTTCTCCGTGCTTGTTTGCATTGTTTAACTGACGTGTTGTCTTTGGCTCTTGACTCAATACGGTTAACAAATAGATGTTTTGCCCCTGAAGGAGAGGTTTGTTTTTCTTATTGCTTCGTTAATCCATTCTGAAGGTTATTCTAAAATACAATTTACTATTATCTAAAACAATTCTGTTTATGCAACAGCATGTTAAAACACTTCTATCTTTTATTTTCCTGTTCAGCCATTAAAAACTATTTTAGTTTGCTGTTGCAAAAGACAGCAAATTCCAAAAATTGTCTGACTCAATTTAATTTTCATGCATGAAAAGGGAAATGCCAAGGAAAATTAAATGGTTTGGTAGTCCTCTAAAATCGAAAGGATTAAATTTTCTTCCCATTCTCTTCTTTGTAGAAACTTAATGTTAAAAAAATCATCATTCTTAAACTTTAGCAGGAAGAACTACATGTTAATTTAGGGTTCGGCAGAGTAAGATTTCTTGCTTATAAGGAAAGATTTATTCTGGTTTATGGCTTCTGTAGTTCATAGTTAATATTTAGATTTGCAATTAAATAGGCATATCCAAATTCAGTGCACAATAAAGCAGGAGTACAGTGAGCTTATAGAGGATGTGTGTGGAGCTTTTTCTTCACAGTTATTTAGAGCAAAATCTTGCTGCCTTTTTTTCACCAGCTGTGGAGTTTTGGAGATTAAATTCTGACTATGGCAGAAGTAACTTTCCACGCTTTTGTGGGTGAAATTGGAAAGCAACTGAAATGTTTTTAAAGTCACTTAGTGGATTGTGTAATATTTCTGTTGTACTTAGTCCAGTAGCCAAGTTTTTAAATCCCGAGTTCACAGCCTTAAAAAGTGTGCAGTCACATCATTATGCTGCTCAAACACCTTTTTTGAAGTTTGCTTTGGATGTTGCTGCAGCCAAGCTGATAACCCTGATTTTTTTTTTTTTTTGCTGCTGCTTTTGTTTTGTGTAAAATCTTTAGGATGAGTATATAGAGGTATACTCTGTTTTGGCTGTATAGCTAGCTTAGGTAGACACCAAGGAGATGTCTTTATTGCTTGTTTTTATGGACTATATTTGGTCAATGATCATAGTACACTTGGTTAGTTTTCTTGTGGTGTATAAATGAGCTGAGAAAATGATTGGTTTGTGCTCTGAAATGTCCTTTATAACAGTGCATTTCTCTTCGGTAAAAGTGTATTTACATTTTTGCACCAGGTGTCAATTTATGATGGTAAATACTTGAGACATTTGAGAGCGATAAATAACTTTAATTGGTATTTTACATTAGCAGCTGTTTTTTAGATGTATTTTGAGGTGAAAGAAAAGAGCAGTGGTGTTTGCTGTTTTCCTGCATACCGGTATGAAACTGGTAGATCTGCACCTGGTCTCTACGCTCCGTTTACTGTACGTGGTGTGAAATAGGGTGGCACCAGTGTAGCTGTTTGCCTTCATCTGCCACATCATCACTGGGAGAAGGCACCGGCCTCCCCTTGGGCTGCCCTCCGGGTTTGTCACCTTCGTCCCGGGGAAGAAGGGAGCAGGGGCAGGCAGGGCTCTTTTTGGAGGGGTGCGTGGGTAGGACTGTTTGTGTAACTGCAGAGTTGTAAGTGATTTGACCCAGGCAGAGGAGGAAGTTGATGCCAGAACCACAACTTGACCCAGCGACTCATAACCACTTACAATGGTTGAACCATTAGATGGGGTATAGCTTGTATCTAGTCCGGTGATTGTTAAATGTCTCATTGCACAGTGTAAGGTTTCAAGAAGCGCTTTAGGGACTTTGAGACAGTCTCATTTCTAAACGTGACAAAATTACCTTTGAAAACAGGACACAAATGCCTGACCAAAGCCCTGTTGGGCATTTGGCCCAAAAATCTCTCTACTGCTGTGCTTTCTGTGTATACTGAGTAAACTGTGTTTTCAGATTACATGCTGAAGATGGAATAGGTCTGTGACTAGCAAGATGCTATTGCCTGTATTTTTCTGTTGTAATGCAAAGATAAATGTGGTTGACACTGTTGACTGATGTTACCTTTGCATGTGTACTAATTCAAGGGAGTCTATGCCTGTTTGTTTTGCACATTTCAGAAATACGGCTACACGCACCTTTCTGCTGGTGACCTCCTTCGAGATGAACGAAAAAGGCCAGGCTCACAGTATGGAGAACTCATTGAGAATTACATTAAAGAGGGGGAAATTGTACCGGTTGAAATAACAATCAGCTTGCTGAAGAGGGTAAGGGAAGGGCTGTTTCCTTGCTGGTTCACTCTTGCAGATTAAGCAACAAAGCAGTGGCCGTAATCTTGAAGAATTGCCTCTCCTCCCGTGTGAATAGCATGAGGTGGCAGACATGTAGTTGGACATCGTGTACTGGGCTTCTCTTAGCGATTACTCATATTTCTGGCTGGTTGGAGGGCAGCAGGTGATGGCATCTGTGAGAATGGATTATTTCAATTTTTTTTATTTTTTTTTTAGTAGCTCTAGGGAAATTAGTGAAACTTTGTATTTCTTTTTTTTTTTTTCCTTAACTAGCTTTTGGACCTCTTGGTCAGCTCAGTCATATTTGTCTGGAGGGCAGAGGTCTTAAAGTTACTAAGTTTCTCTAAGTTTTATCAAAATAGATAGCCAGGTGAAGGAGAAGAGCACCTGCTGATAGTCCTGTGGAAGGAAAGCTCCAGTCTTGATCCTCATTAGATGTCCCAGAAAACAACCAGAGTATCTCCTTTAAGACAGAAAATACTTCTGTTGCTCATGGCATTACATTTATCTGGAGGTTTTCAATTAGAATTAGCTCTAGATCAGGGATGTTTTGGCATCTTATTGTGTAACAGCACTTTCCAGTATCTTGTAGAAAATTAACTTTTAAAGCTGGGATTGTGTGTTCTGAGATTTTGAGCTTTATGAAATAGTTAATTCAGTTTGCAGGAAGGCTATATTGGTACATCAGTGAATTAATTAGCATGCATTGAAGGTGAAACAAAAATACATTTTGTAAATCTGCAATAATCCTAAGATAAATGCTTCTCAATTTAGCATGTCACCATTTTGGAGCTAGTTTAATAACTAGATAAATGGTTGTATGTGCAGGAGATCATTAATTGAATTTCCTTTTATCAGGCTATGGATCAAACAATGGCTGCCAATTCCCAGAAGAACAAGTTCTTGATTGATGGATTTCCCAGGAATGAAGATAATCTTCAAGGCTGGAATAAGACTATGGATGGAAAGGCGGATGTTTCTTTTGTTCTCTTTTTTGATTGTGACAATGAGGTAATGAAGTGTGTTGTTCTGTAACTTCCTTTCTTGCTCTATTGTGAGAATCATTCAAGAACAATAAAACTGTCAGGTAGCGAATGGGCTAGTGTAAAGCATAGAAGGAAAACTTGGTCTGTGAGTTTCAAGGATTTTTTTGGCAACTTGTTTTTGCAGATGAAAAAACTGCATGTTTTTGAAATAGAAGGCGGCTAATTACACTTGGTATAGTCTCAGGCAAATAAGTCGTAATGAAGAAGTACTTCCAGCAACTGCATTTTCAAGGAAAATTTATAAAAACTTTAAATACATCAAACAAAATTATTTGGTTAATTTTCAGAAAACATTACTCTGTTTACTCTTAGAATTAAAGCAAACAAGTTACTAAAGTCTTTGTTTTCATAGTTATAAGCTGTGCTATAGAATAGCCAGTAACCAACATTTTATTCAGCAAGCCATTAGATACAAGGGCATTTTGACAGTGATACATTATATTCATTTAACAAATGCCATAATATGCTGTCTTTATAATACGCCCTTGAGGGATATGAGAATCCCAGCACCTTAAGCTGGCTTTCTTCCTTTTATTCTTTTCCCCAATTTCCTGAGAAATGTTATTACCCTTTTTTTTTTTTTTTACTTAATTGCAATTTTTTTTTTAATCGCAAAGAACAACTGAGGGGTTATTAAAAAACTTAAATAAGGTTAAATTAAATTTTTTTTTTTTACTTGGTGGTGTGTTAATTTTTGTGTTTTTTTTTTTTTTTTACTAGATCTAAAAATAGACAACAATGCCTACGTGATCTATTTGTTTGTTTGTTTTTTTTTTTCTTTTTACTATGAGTGTGGCATGTAGGGAAAAAAAATAATTTCTAACCATTGTCCTCTTTCATGAGCAAGATAAATGTATTCATAAGGTGTACATGTGTGAGTATTGCTTGCTTGCTTTGTGCTTCAAAACTTAGTTTGGCAGCTTTTAACTATTGTTAGTTCTTCAGTTTTTACTTAGCTTTTGCTTTTTATTTGCTTCATTATAGCAATGTAAAGTAAGGACATTTTAAATTCTAATAGTGTAGTATGTAGCCTTACAGAATTCTTGGGAGAAAACACAGTGATTTTCTTGCAGTGCAGGCACATATTAGTAGTCTAATTTGACATGCTGCTTTTCAGAAAGTCTGAACACATCTTTTAAAATCAGGTAATTTTCTACTTTAAATGTCTCAAGTTAGAGACCCAGTCAAATCGCAGAGCTTGATGTTTCTTTTACTTCCACTGACCCCAATCCTGTTTTAAGAGCCCCTATTTTAATGAACTGCTGAAGTGTAAAGCTATCATCCTTTTTCTCTGGAAGAATCTAACTTTCCCTGTGAATTCTGTTTACATCCACCAGATCTGGACAGTATTTTGTGTGTCAGGCCTATTTAGATTTTTCAGAATTTTTGTTTTGTTCCTACTTTCAAGATAGCACCTTGTGTTCTTGGTTGTGATCATCTTTTTGATTATGTTTTTTTTTGTAGATATGTATTGGCCGCTGTCTTGAAAGAGGCAAGAGCAGTGGTAGGAGTGATGATAATCGGGAGAGTCTGGAAAAGAGGTACTATCTGAAAAACTTTTCAGTTCCCTTCTGTTTATGTTTTACTATGTAATGCATTTTCCCTCTGTGCTTCCTCCTAGAATTCATACATATCTGCAGTCCACTAAGCCTATAATAGACTTGTATGAGAGAATGGGAAAAGTCAGAAAAGTGGATGCCTCTAAATCTGTTGATGAAGTAAGTATATAAATCAAAGAACCATGGGGATGACAGCAGCAGGGTACATATTTTTGGCATTCTTCAGAGATGTGTGTATGTGTGGTTAGTGTGCTAATCAAACACTGATGTGTAGTACTGATGGAGGTTGTGGAACTCTCATTTTGACTCTTGAAGAGCTGATTAAGATGTGAATAACTTTAAGAAATCAATTAGTTCTGCTTGAACATGAGCTGGACTAAACACATTTTTAGTGGTTGAGTCTTTAACAGTGTCTTGTCTTTTTCACTTTCATGAGCTTTTGCTTTTCTGAAGAAGTATTACTCTTCTATCTCAGTTTCCCTGAATTGATGCCAATTTCACTATTAAAGAATTACTGTGACTGTTCTAAGAAAAAACTATATATTTATTAAAATACTGTCAACTATTCTGTGTGCTGGTTTAACTTGAAGTAACTGTTTGACAAATACTTCATAGAATTAATCTTCTTCTCTCTCTTTTTAGGTTTTTGAAAAAGTTGTACAAATTTTCGACAAAGAAGGCTAATGCCCAGCTTGAAAGTTCATTTAAACTTGTGCTTGAATCTTGCTTGAATAGCTGCTACTGCAGTCCACTCTTTGTAATTGTTTTAAAAGATTTTTTTTTATTGTTCTTCACATATCTAATGATGATCGGAAAAGCAGTTAATTGCAAATGGATCCATTTTTTAAATAGGAAATAATTTCTTGTGGCTATCGTATGCAAATTTCAGGGTTCTGCATTAGTACAATTCAGTTACATGGCAAAACCACAGTTAAAACATCTCTCTGAAGAGACTATTTATTCTGTCACAGGTTCTGTGCCAGAACCATAAGCAGCCCTTATTCCTTATTGCCATATACTTTTTTTTTTTTNTTTTTTCTTAATTCCATATTTTTTTTTTTTTTTTTTTTTTAAGGAGCAACTAAACAGCAGCATTAAGCAATGAGGGACCCATGTGCCCTTGTTTGTTTTTTTTGGATGCTTGGACCAAATTTAGCAGATATTTTTTCAGAGTATAATTTTGTCACCAAGTTCCCTGTTATCCCCAAACCTGCATTCTGTAAGTCAAGCTACAGTTAGTATGAGAATCTGTTCTAGCAGTTCTCACAGAACTATTTAATGTGCTGTTCAGCAATAGACTTACAAAGTACTTTATGGAAAGTGGTGCTTTCTTATGACTCTGAGTGTAAACTGTCTTGTAAGTTCTTGAGTACCTGGATGACATGACCCTGGGCTTTGCCTTGTCTTAATTTGCAAAATGTTAAGGATATAATTTCAAAGTCAGGTCAGTATTTCCATCTGCATTTATTTTAAATGATAGTTATATTCTTAATTACAGCATGGTCTTCACAAGGTGGAAAAACTCTTAAATAGTGTACAATAAGCAAAATCTTCTGACAGTTCTGTCTTTTGTAGCAAGTGGAAGGGATTTTCTGTATTATTATTATTAATATTATTGAAATACTGCGTTATGGAATGCTTTAAGGTTTGTTACCTGGGGAAATATTTTTATGGTTAAACTAGTGAATTTATTCCCCTAAAACTGTATCATTTTAATAGCTGTTTGTTTGAAAACATTGTAAATTATTGCACTTTTGTTATGATGTGGTCAGCTGAGGGGAAGATACCTGCAGAAAAAAGTTTCATTCCCTTAAACAAATCGGGTCTTGCTTCATCACATTCTCTCGAATTACCAAAGTACAGTCAGCAGCAGTAGTTGGGATAAGCAGATAACTAGTTGAAACAAGCTGTTTTAAATGTTTGCACAGATGTGGTGTAATTCTGCCTTTTGTTTAAAGTAACCTTTTCTCTCCCCTATAAAACTAGTATGCATAGGTCTGGGGGGGCCAAGCATGCATTCCTTGCATGCCCTAAGCATTCAGTGAAGAAGCCCTGGAAGGCTTGGAGATGAGTGTTATAACTAATTTTAGCGATAGAGTGGTTCCTAGTACATTAACTGACACTAATTCGTTTGTGATACGCTAATAGATGTTGCAAACTACAGGGAATCGCAGTTTCGAAATCTTTGGAGTTCACCTTTTCTTTATTGATGACTTTCTCTATTTAGGAAAAGGTTTAAATTAACCCTAGCTTCTAATTAGAATCAGACATGTTGGTCCTCATCCTGCAATCTGATCTGTGCCAGCAGATTTGTATTTGCATGAATTCTCATCTCACTGAGGTTCTTGAGGCTGCTGGATTGGGGAAGAGATGGGTACAGAAACAAAGGGTAAACTGGAGTATCTTTTCCGGTATGGTAGGAGCTCAAACAGTGGACTGAGCACAAATAGCTGTTTACTACTGCAGAATATATGGACCATGACTACTTTTGTGAGTGTGGGAGGCTAATGCTTTCGCTTTATGAATTTCCCCTTAAAAAAAAAAAAAAAATCATGGAATTTAATTCTTATTGCATAAGTATGCTGACATAGGATAGGATCCAGCAAAGCTATGTGTTTTGATATGAAAATTAGAATCAGGATTTTTCCAAAGAGACTTCAAACAGGATTCTTTAATTAGAGACATTTAATTATCTTTTGTTTCTAAGTTACTGGGTTTTACAAGTTCTGTTCCGAATAGAGTATCTGTTTTCTCTCGTATACTTTTCTGTGTATTTAAGTGCTGAAACAAACAAACAAAACCTTTGGAGCAAGTTTTTAGAAAAAAACCCAAAGTTTTGGCAATATTGAATTTGGAGTGGATTGTAATGTGTCTGTGCAAAGACTAGATTTTTTTTTTGTCATTTTATTTATTGAAGATGCCATTAAATGTGTTACCAATTCTTTCAAGTTGGACTTATGATTGAAATAAAGGTTAAAGGCAATAAGCCAATGTGTTGTGTCCGTTTAGCAGCAAAACTGTACAAAGAATTTGAGAAGATACAATAAACTTTGTTCTGTGGCTTAGTAAGAGTGTTTGGCTACAGTTACCTGTCACAAGGGATGGTTTTCATATCTATCTATATAAAATGCGTATTTGTTAGTGTTACATATTTGTATATATGTATGTTGTGTTACATATTTGTGTATATATATGTATTTATAGTGTTATATATTTTGCGAGCCCGCATACACACAGATATGTATATAAAAATTCAGCTTTCACCATCAAAACTGAAGTCCTGAAGACCCTGTTAGGGCACAGGGTAGGATTAAGCAAATGCCTGTGAAATCAGTACCTTTTCTTGATCATATAGGTTTGTCAAATTATTTGTATAGTTGTGCAGTAATAATTCATTTGGCACATCTGTGAAAGAAAGGGTGGGAAGTGGACTAGGAAACACAAACCTGTTGCACAGCTGCTGTTGAAGATGCTTTTTTTCCTTGATTTCTCATGCTTTCATGCTCAATTACCAGCTGATTTCTTGGATGCCATTCTGCCACTCTCCAGCACATGTTGACATGCTGTACTGGGGCCTGTGTTCTTAAAAGAGATGGGCACAGCATAATACTCATTGTAAAAGAAACTGAGAGGTTGGCAGGCTTATTTTAAGATGTCTTCACAGTTTGCATAAAGGTTTGTCACAAAATGGGTTGTTAATTCACCTGTAGGTTTCCAGTAAACAACATTTGAACTTGCAGCCTTACTCTGGAAGGATTTGCAGAGCTGGCCTGCGAGCGATAAGAAAAGCAGGGGATTTTCCAGCAGTGGTAGGTATCTTTCTGCTGGTAAAGCTACATAGACCAAACTGTTTTGCTGAAACCTCACTCTGAGGTTGTAGCGTCTCCTCGGGGACTGACTGATGGGCAAGGCTTGTTAGGTTTGCCCTGAAGCAAGCTTCCCACTCCCGCAAGTGGGAGACCTGAACAGAAAATCTCAGCCCAAAAGGTGCCGATTTGATGGAGTGGGGGCAGGCAGAGGAGACACTACCATGGAAAAGACCATAGGCACGCAGTTGAGGGTTGCCTCAGTGGAAGATGTTCCCCACTCACAACATTTGTCTTAATAAGAAGAGATGGTTCATGAAGGAATTCCAAGGTCTTGTGCAAAATGCTGTGTCTTACAACAGTGGCGACGTCTGTGTGCCGCTGCCCAGCCTGAACTGGGGAGAATGGGAAAGTTAAATGGAAAAACCTCTCAGTTCAGACCGGAGCTGCCAACTGTTGTTACCGGTTGGCAGTTTCTAGCTGCCAGCATTTAGGAAAGTTGCAGCTTAAGGGATTACTTTTCTCCTTAGTTTGAAAAGTTCGATAGCGGTTCCGTCGCTGTTGTGATACAGATGTCTCTGAAAGCTACGATCTGCGACTGCTCAGCTGGCTGCCTGCTCTGGGGGGGTCCAACCCTTGGCCCCTTGGTGAGATCAGGTTATTTCTTCAAGACACGGTGCAGCAGGACTTGGAGACTGGGCACCCGGAGCTGTGTGCTTGCCATAGTCCAAAAATCCTGCATTAACATCTGGTAATGAAAACTGCAAGAGGATGCAAAGAGGATTCAGCTAATCAGGTAACAAAGGAGACAGTAACAAAAATATTAAGTCTCATGGTTTGCTACAGCAGCAGTTCTCACACTCTTTTGATCTGCAGACCTCTATAAATCTTCCAGTGGAGATAGGGGACATAGATGAATTTAATCTTGCTGCTCTCTGCTGTTTTCCATGGATTGCTTAGTTTAAGACGGTGGTTTTCAGCCTGTGGTCTGTAAAGTATTTCTGTTGGTAACAATAGGCGGTTTTACTGAGTCTCCTAATCTGCTCAGCTTTTAATGTCTTTTCCATACCTTTCTGAACCGCAGATGCTCTTTGGGTTGGGGAAGGGGATGCTCTTACCAATCTCTATGTGCCTTACAAAAGAAACAAGATCTTTGCTTTTTTTGTCAGTTAATTTTCGTTTTCTACTACTGTTTCTGCCAATGAGCTTGGTCCATAATCTGTTATAACACTGACAGAAAGCTTTTTTTTTTTTTCCCAGAATAGAAAATATCTGTGTAGTACCTGTGCTCTTTTCTCCTATATGAGATCAGATGTGTCTGTCCTGCTTCAGCACAGTGCTTAGCAGCAGTTGCATGAAAAAAACCCTCCTCAATCACTAGATGTTAAACTAGAAATGATCTGTTTTGCTTTGATGGCAGCAAGTGAGATGACTGAAGAGGGGAGGAAAAATGCTTAAAGAAGCTTGGTCAGTTCTGCTTCGCCAGACTTCAGCTTTAGATATGTATCTGTTCCGCACAGCAGCGACGCTTCTATTTAGTCTAGCTAATTCATGATTATGCTGGATAGAAATTCATACAGAAGCACTCCCTGCCTAGAAACTGCCCGTCTCCTCTCATTGTCTCTGCCACCTTGAATTCCAGCGGTTGTGGAGGCAGGAATTTGTCTTCAGGGTAAAGCTGTAAAAGCTAAACTGGGCAGGATGAAGACAAATTGAGCCATGCTCATGAAGAACTAGATGCACGGCTTATTTCACTGTGGGCAGCAATGCCAGGCTATTTTGTCATCCTGGTTTATAGCCGCATTCAGACAGCAAAGCAGAAATTTTCTCTTTCCCCTCAAATGTTTGGCAGAAAGCTTGCTTTTGTCTAAAATGCTTCTTAAGCACTGCACGAACCATTCAGTCCTAAACCAAATACCAGTTTGAGTTGGGCTTTTTCTTTCTAATTTACAAATAGGAGGGTTTGGTTTAGTTTCTTGTAATAGCTGCTGCAGCGAGACAACTCTTGGAAAATACATGGCACCATCCCAAAAGATATTATCTTCTTTATTCTGGAGGGCTTTTTAGCACAATGAAGTTTCTTTGTGGTAAGAAATGGCAAAGGTTGCTGGGTTGCTGTGCGACTACCAAAGTGTAACGATATGGATGGTGCATGGAAATGGTACTTGTAGAGCAGCTGTGCTTGCACGAAGCTAAACTTTTATGCTCAGCATGCACTTTTATTTGGTGCCATGAGATGTGAAAAGAGATTTTTGGGTAGCTTCTCAATTGGATCAGGTTTTAGGAGTGAAGCTCAATCTATCATGAAGATCTTCAGGAACTGCCAGGATCTATCAAGGTATTTGGAGGATGTAATACGTGGTGGTCTCCTTTCCTGACTGAGCAGAATGCTATCTCTGTCACCACTGTTACCTTCTAAACCAGAACCAGCTGAAGTCCCCAGCTGTGGTCACCAAGTATCCTGAGGTCCATGATATGTTCTAACCCAAATACCTCTGTCCTTGTCTGAATACCTCCTGTGGTTTCAGTTGGATGCAATGGAGATCACCAGTGTGTTTCTTTCCAGGGGAGGCCTGGCACAGTCCACAGTTAAACTGCTGCCCCACCTCATACTCCACACACACAAACTTCTGTGGGAGGGAGATGCTCTCTAGGGGCTTCCTTGCTTCCCCTTTCCTTTCCAGGCCGCCCATCCTGCATGGACAAGTTTTTCCCAAGGTATGGTAGTATCTTCCTACCCCAAGAGGGCAGATGGTAGCCAGATCAAGGGAGAAGCCCTTGGGTATAGGAGACAACAATGGCATGAAACATGCTGGATGCATTTTTCGAATGAAAGTATAATCAGCAGCCACGTTTTTTGCTGGGTAATCAAAACGTCAATGGAAAATAGAGAGGGATAATTTTACCATGTTCTTTCTAATTTAAAATTTTCTGCGGAAAGAAAGTGCATTTGACCGCTTCCTTGCAACAGAGAGCTCAGGATTGTAAGTGCTGTTCCTGAAGCAAGCATTGCATTTGGCTTACCATGTGTGACTTCTTGTGAAGCTTCCCTGGGCTCTTGGATGCTGTTCTTGCCAGTGAGAGCAGATTGCTTCCAGCAATAAACATCCCACAAAATTATGTATGTTCTTTAAGAAAAGTACTGAGATTTTCTGCTAATTGCAAAAATACATAATGGATGCCTTCAGCATCTGTTATTTATTCTCTAACCAGCTTTCATCCAAAAGTAACCTTTAAACAAACGTTAAGATTGGGTAGTTTAACTGTTCCAATGTGTCACACGCATCTACACCCTCCGGTTTAATTATATTTGAAACACACGCTTATAGTTGACATCTAGTGAGAGGGAGAAGTTGTTTCTATCTCTAGGTCGGAGACGTTCGCAACCTGGAGAAGGCGATGCTCGGTGCCAGAGGTGAAAGCATGTCCCGGGCGTTTAGCGGTGCTCTTTTTGGAAGGCAAAGCCCAGCACAGGATTTTGCTCACACGACAATTGCTTCGACCTACCACAAGGAGGGGTGCAAGGCTCGCAGAGGAGAGGATGCAGCTTGAAAGTGTCGTTCGTAGGCTGTATGGTATTTCCCGTAGATTGAAAGACCTAACTTTTCCCCCAAAATAATGTTTGTTTGGTTTTTTCAATGTTGTAACTTCTAAAAAAAAAAATCCCCATAAAGAAACAGATATTTTTGGATGGATTTTTTTTTTTTTTTGTCGCACTGAGATCTGTTATATTGGTAACTTGGCAACAGCAAACGTGCTTTTTTTGTCAGTTAATTTAATTGCATCTAATGAGAATAGATGGGGCCAGCTTAATTCTTGTGCCTGTTCTGTGCCACTACATTTGTGATAGGTTTGTCATTCCCATCCTGAACCAACTAGTCAACTTTCCGTGATTGGCTTGGGTGAGAGCTTTCCATTAGCGAAGGAGTCGCAAACCTTGTACCACGGTGGAGAAGTATTCCTGGTGTCTCTCCATCCCAGAGTGCCTCAGAAGTGAGAACCCTCCTAGGCTGGCAGATGGAGCACTAAAAGTGAAGCTGCTGGGAAAAGCTGAGTGGTAAGCACCTGACTCCCTTTCACAGGGGAATTTTAGAGGGAAAGGAGTGTAACTACACAGTCAAACCCCTAAATTGTTTTGTCTGTTGGTTGATGTTTTTTGGAAAAATCTCCTAGTTGTCCTTCCATCCTATTATTCTTTCCAAAAGCCTCTGGTGGAAAAGCATGGACTGGTTTAGTCCTTCAGCCATGGCTGGACAGATACTACCTGGGCATCCTTCAGCAATAACAGCCCTATGCTTCCCAAAAAGACTCAGAGTAGGGGAATGGGAAGAGGCAGGGTGGAGTTGGCATCTTGGCTGGTGGAGGGCAGAGAAGAGGGGCCTGGAGATGCTGTCAGGGTTGCGCTGGATCAAGGACCACGAGCAGGACCAGTACTGGCAGCAGCCCTCTGTGTAGGCTCAGCAGTGGCGACTTGCAGGGCCAAGTCTGAGAAGGGGAAGGTGTCTTGCAGGCAGTGAAGACATTGGAAGAAGGGTCAAGAGTTGACTTGGCTTGTGGTTTAACAGCTTGTTTTGCTTCCTGCAAAGCCTTGGTGCTGGACAGGCTCTGAGGAGGAGCAGCATTAGACCCCTCAGGAAGGACAGGCTTACTGTGGTTTAGAACTTCACTGCATCAGTTCACTGAGTTGAGAGTCATTTACCCCCAAAATTATTCCAGGTGTTTACATCAGGATGTTAAACAAGTTCTGCTGTGTTCCAAAGTATTTAGGGGATGTGGTTTTTCAGGGAAATTCGTCAGTGCAATCTTTTTGGGGCACCTGCTCATGCTGGGAGAGAAGTGTCTCAAGAACAAGTTAACACAGTTGTGGGCAGAGTCTGAGAATAAAACCCAGTTCTGAATCCAGTTGCCCTTGAGGGATATGACATCTTTCAGCAGTCACATCTAACCTGCAGAATAAAAGTCCATCTCCGCTGCAGATTAGAAGACTAGATAATTATGCTTCAGGTAACATGTGCTTTTAAAAGTTAAGAAGAACATCAGTTAATTAAAATAAGGCACAAGTGACAATAATAGTAGCTGATAACTTTAATTTTGAAAATTAGTGAAAAAATGAGTCATCCATTAACTGACATGGTGTTAGGGATTACTCTGGAGAAGGGAGATTTTAGGTCAGTTTGGGAGATCAGGTAGGTTTCTGCTGTGTGAGTAGGCATAGGGTCACCACAGCAGCTAACGACAGTAGACAGGAGGCACATGAAGAGCCTTAATTAGCTTGGTTGTTATTCTTCCATCATGAGCAATTAATTAACTCCTTATCTACCCTGCTGTCTCCTCTCTGAACTGCACAGTCCCATAAAAATTTGAGCTCTGAGGGAAAAAGATAAAAGCGGGGAGACGAGAGCCCCCCCCAAACAGCCAAGGAGATGCTGAAGGGCACAGAAAGGGGTAAGGTCACTGGCAAAACCCCACATGTGACAGTCCTTGGTACAAATGCAGAGTAACCCTGATGTGCTACTCATTGGTCTAGTTGGTTCCAGCTGGGAACCCAGCCCAGGTGGGTGAGGACAGGTACGCGCTAACTGGGCTCCTGCGGGTCCCCAGAAGTTAGTTCAGAACACCAAACTGGAGCCCAGCGTGGGAAGTGCTGGTCCTGCAGCTCCCGCTTTGGGATCCAGGGAAGGAGCAGAGGTGAGAGCTCTGGGGTTACTTATTAATTATTGGGGCAAAGCTGCTGGCTCCTCTGCATTGTGTGAGCGGGGCTGAGCTGTGTGAGGGGAAGGTGCTGGGGGTGGGTTTGGGCAATGCCAAGGATGTGGGACTGAGTAGCTTCCTTGGTTTCCACCGGGTGTTGCTGAAGCCAGAGCAGGGATCGGAGCACAAAGCCTTGGGATCCCTTGGGCAGAGGTCTCCATCAGCTGTGGGGCTTTGCTGTGCTGCCTGTCCTTTTCCCCACCAGTGGAAGCCCCAAAACTCCTAAATTACTGGGGAGTTTGATGTTGCTCAAAGGGACTTTGGTGCCCCAAAGGATGCGTGACTGGAAAGCCTGCCAGGCACTCAGAGAGCGTAAAATTTGGTTAGAAATCATCTGAAGCTTGTATTTTTTTTCATTGCTTTCTGATTGCCCCTTTTTTTTTTTTTTTGGTTTGTTTGTTTCTGTCCCATAACCACAAGGCATAGGAAAGTTGTTTTCCTTTTTTAAAGCAGACTCAGATTCCTGTATCATCTCTTGGAGCTTCATTTAAGGGAAACAACAACAAAAAAAAATCCTACCCAAGTCCCTCTAACTCCTGTATTGCAAGCCTTAAGGAAGCGTTGCTAACTAAACTTAAACTGAGAAAATGAGCAAAGGCTGAGAAGTGAAAGAGAAGTCCTAAAGGTTAAATGAGCTGCCAGACACCTGCAGCAAGTCAGTGAACCTCGCTTGCTGGAGGAGCTGCCCTGGTTTCTCAGGCTGGTGACAAGCTCTGCCTGCCAGGGCTCAGCCCTGCCTGCGTACCAGCACGTATCCTGCTGAGGTCTTTTTTTTGGCTCGCTTTTAAGTCAGAGCAAGCTCTAAGTAACAGGCAAGTGAGCTGCAGGAGTAAACCCTGTCCCCCCGTCTGCAGGGCTGTGGCACGTGTGATGGAGGTGAGACACAAAGACCATGACCCCATATTGTTCCCTGCCCACAGCAGCACCAGTCTTGCTCTCTGTCTCATGTCCAGGTGATGTCATTATGGCCTTTCTGCCTCAAAAAGGTGTTTTTAACACCTGAGAGGCATGACAAAAATAAGAACCGTTTGCCACGGTGCTGAGCTGCTGCTGTGGACCTGCTGGCTTCCTGCTCTGCTGCTGCTGTGCCCAGCTGTGGGGACAGACCCTCCGTTCCCCGGCAAGCTCACAACCCCAGGCTTCATCCTTGGTGCTTTTAAACCTGTGGTGGTATGAGCAGAGGAAACAAGCTGTTTATGTGTTTACAACTGGGTGTCCACAGGTACCTGGAGGTGGGAAGGAGGGGTTGTGCTGCCGCAGGCAGCTGCGGGAGGAGAGGCTGACCTCCCTGTAGGATGTGTACGTGGGGGACAGGACACCAGTGGGGTGGCAGTACTGGGCTGTGTGTTGTAGGGGTGAAAGCCTGTCTGGGGGACAGGTTCATCAGGTAGGCATCCAGGGGGACGTGGGACCCCGTCTGGGCTCTGTGCACCTGGATCCCCCCCTGCCCCACACATCCAGACACTGTTTGTCCCCAAAACCTGCTCCTTTTGGGGTGACACTACCATAAGGTCTACAGGGGTGAAGCCACTGCCAGCAGAGTGAAAAAGCCTTTCTGAAGGTAAACAAAGCCCTAAGCTGTCCTATTATTTTAAAAGGAGCTGCCTCCCACGCGTGACCTTGGGGTGTGTGTTGATGGGTACCTGCCGCAAGGGTTTCATTTGAATCCAAATCCCCTCTCCCTCTGTCTTTCTCCTCTGAAATGGGAGCTGTCATCATACTGCTCAATCTTTTAAGTCGGCCTGAATGCTGGTTGCCTCTCTTCTTTAATAAAAAGTGTCTGGGACGCTGTGTGAGGTGGTTGCTCTGATTTAAAAGGCGTGCTCTCACTCACTCTTTAGTAGTTGTCTGGTCTCCTCTGCCTTGTGACTTGGGTGAAGGTGCATTCCCAATGAAAGATTTATTTTGATGAAGGTAGGGGAGATGGGGGGACCTGCAGGTCTGTGAATAGACCTGTTGTTGAGGCCATTGTGGTCTCTTAAAATGGGCACCCACTGGCTGGGAGGGGAGGAACGATGGGCACCCAGGATGGCTGCAGGTCTACCTTGCTCTGCAGGCAAGAGGAGCCCCTGAGGTCGCCCTTTGCCTCCCGGTTGAGAGCATGGCTGTGGGCTGGATGAGGGTGAGGCAGGTGGAAATTGGGCTCTGCTGCTCTCTGGTAGAAAACACAACCATGAAACTGCTTTAAATACGCATCATAAGTAACACGCACCAGCAGCTGCCAGCAAGATATTAGGGATAGATCAGCAGTGGGATCTTTGCTGCTGAGCCCTGGCCAGAAAGCATTGGGCTGATCTGATGGGGAGACACATATCTCGGGTGAGACACGACCTCTCTGCCAGGAATGAAATAAGCTCTCACAGCAGGTACTTTCCCCTTCTGACCTGTGGTCTTTTCCATTTTTGGTCCCAGGCCACAGCCTATTTGATGGGAATATCTTTAAGCAAGTCAATCAAAGGGTGATGGTGGAGAAGAGAAGGCAAGCAGGAAGGGTACAGTGGAAGAGCAAGTTTCAGGGTGACCTGATGTTGAGATGGGGACATGAATCACTGGAGCGTGCACAAAATGAATGGCTCCAGCAATGACGTGGTCAGTCTTTCAGTGAGCATGAGGAGGGAGGAACCGTCTGGCTCCAGGACAATACCTGGTGACTTGTGTAGAGGAAGAGCCCTGGCACCAACTGGTGCATGAGGCTGATGAGAGGTGATCTGGGCAGGTCATTCAGAAAATCTGGTTTGCTGGCCCTGGGGGAACATAATTGCCTTGGCTTGATGTTATCTAGGAGGCTGAGTGTCAAGGAGGAAGCAGGCAAGCAGGAGCATATGGCTGAAAGTCAAGCCCTGGGGTCCTGAGGAGGAGTGGTACCTGGTGGGAGAGGGGATGTGCTTCACGGGTGCTGGAGAGGGATGTGAGGGGTCAGAGGATGTCAGCTGCGTGAGGCTGAGCACTGCCTTGGCTGAGTCTGGTTTAAGCCAACTCCACTCATCTATGTCCTCTCTGACACTGGGTGCAATAGTTTTCAGACCTGTTCCTAAGCACATTGTTTTAATGTGGTTGGCACTTAAGTCTCCCTCCCCAAGAATGAAATTTGAGCAAAATCTCTAATTTTTAGGAAAAGTTTCAGGTTTTATCCGTATGTACACCTTTGAAACTAGAGATTAATGCAGCATGGATCCTGGCTGGGTGAAAGTGAGGGCTCCGGGCATCACTGTACAGTGAGGTGGTCTCAGGTCCCCAAAGATCCCAAAATGTGCATCTCTGGGAGTTAAGGTTGAGATGAAGTGACTTTCCCAAGGGTTCTGGGGCATGAAAGATAGAGGACCCCAAATCTCCCAGGCAACATTACCAAAGCACCTTGTCTCCCTCTTAACAGGCAACAAACTCACGGTACCTATTAGCAAGAAACCTTGTTCATATTGATTGGTTTAACAATGAAATGGGTGTGTTTCTAAGGTAATGACAAAAATGCATTGGTTTATTATTTTTTTTCCAGTGACATTCTTATTTTCAGATGGAAACATCATGAATAGAAGGGACCTGCTGAATAAACAGGCATTGCCTTTCTTTGTGAAGAGATTATGTTTTGTTGTGCTTGCAGAAATGACTTCTGCTGCCATGTGTTGCCCTTTAAAAGCAAAAGAATAATAAATAAGCAACAAAAAACATCTCGCTTAGATACAGTGCCTATTTGGAAAGGAAAAATCAGGTTTGGTATTGTGTGTGTTATTCAATTTATTTTATATTAATTTGATATTTTTTTCAGTGCAGCCTGATTAATTCCACATGTTTTCCCCCAAGGTTTGGACAGTAAAACTGCTTCTCTGAGTCATCAACTAGATAAATAACTGGCAACTTTGATGGCCCATCTCCTAAATCATTCTACAGTTGCTTGTGGGCCTAACAGAGCCTGGTTGCTTATGCGTTTGAGTCAGCTGTAAAGTCTAATCTGGGCTTTCACTGGTCCCAGGAGACCAACAAACTGCCGATTACGGAGCCTCACGTCGGCTTGTCTTGGCACGTCTCCTGGAAGAACACAGCGAGCTGCTGGGGAACGTGTGGTCAGGGCCAGTATTTATAGCCGAGGTGGAGAAGCCTTCCCGAAATGGACACCCTGGTGTGCACACCTGGCACCCACACCACCCCTCCTGCAAGGAGCTGGTGTGATTCACCGTGTGGAGGTGGTGGGACTTGTCCTTCCCAGTGGGTCTCCTGAACCCATGGCATGGGAGGTGCTGACCTGCCGTGAAGGGATGCCTGGGGATGCCATGCTGGCCTCTGTGTTTTAACAGACTGATCCTGAAATGGGCCATCCCAGCATCTTTATCTTCTCCAAATGCCAGGTATTGGTCCCAGGTCCAGCTGGTGTAAATATAACCCCCACTGATGGGTCTTGCAGAATAGCCCAAGTGGTGGGAAATGAGGAGGACAGCCACACGGGCTGCATGAATACAGCCCTCCTTGCCAGGATCCAGCCATGTGTGAGTATCGGGAGATTTAAGATGGACATGTACCTGCTTCTTCATACCTGGTGGTTGTCTGGATTCTGAGAGACGTGAGTCCCTCTGCTTGAATGAGAGAGATGTCAGACTTCAGGTCTTCTGTCCCAGTGGGTTATTTCTGGCTTGGCTGGATTTTAGGGGTACCATTTGGGTCTTGTGGAAATCAGATCCAAAGTGTAACTCCACCGTGGTTGGAGAAGTCATACTGCTGTCCTGGGAATGTAAGAGGAGCTGAACACGATGCTCTCTTGCCTGGATATGGATTTTCTGGGGGGAGTATGATTGCAGTTTAAAACGCAAGAAGGTGCCAAAAGCAGGATGAGAGACAGCTCAGCGGCAATCTCTGAGCTTAAGGAAAAACAGTGTAAATCTGGAACAGACCCTTTGTCTTCAGAGCTGGCTCCAGGCTTCTCAGCAGGCGAGGCACAGCTTCTGCTGGATTGGAAAAATAAAGCAGCCTAAATGCCTCTCGTGAGAGGTCCTGGCCCCTTGGCTTGTATCAGGTGTGTTTGGAGCAAGCCTGGTGCCTTGGGAGGGATGCTGCTGAGCCCCAAGGAGGACACTGGGGGTGGTGGGCATGGGGGGACCAGAGCCCTCCTCTCCTTTGGATGGTGTCAAGGAGTTAAGGGTAAGTGAAGGAGAATGAATGGATTATGCTTTGCTGGCAAAAAGGGTCACATTATTAACACACTGCAATGTGTCATGTTGACACCTGTGAATGTTAAATCAGCTCATTGAGTTAAAGCTGAGCAAATAGGTGTGCTTTTGTGTGCGTGTCCCCATCACAATTTGAGCCACCTTGGCTTTTGTGGTGGCAATTTTGGACATGGGCATCCAAAGCCCACTCAAGTCCTTGTTTGACTGGTGCCTGGTTCAGATGCTGCGTGCAGACACTGCCAACAGCATGGACACCAGCTGGGGAGATGAGAGATCTTGTGATGGTGCTAAGCAGGAGCCATAGCACAATCCTCCTGTTTAATGCCTGCATTATGCCAATTAATACAATGATGAGAAACTCAATGGGCACCTTCCTGCAGGGACTAGCCCCTGGTCTGCAATGGTCTGCCTTTGGTCCTCTCTGTGCTTCCTCTGTTTTTCCAGGGAGAGAATTGTTTGTGCAGCTGAGTGCTTTATTTTGGTAGGCCCTACTCTCATTACTCTTTTTTTTTTTTTTTTTTTTTTTTTTCTTTTCTTTTTTTAACCAAGATATTGCTGCTTGAGGAATGGTTTCCAAAGAGAGCACACTGCATGTCCATGTGCAGCATATACTGTGGGGTGTCCACATGGGACTGGGGGGGGTGTGTTGTATGAGCTTCACCCCAATCCTGGGGATGTCTGGTGGGGCTCCCAAGAGTTCATGGACCTTTCTGTGTGAGGGGAAAGGAGCTGAGCTAGCCCCTTTACTGATGGATATTTCCCATGCAAATGGTTAACTACCCTGTCCAGCCAACTTAGAGGCAGCCACCAGATCTCATTCTCTTCACTAACTGTCCTCTTGTACTTAGTAGAGGCTTTCTTCCCTCTCTCCACCCTCTTAACTTTCAGATTTGGGTCTAGGTGTAGCTTTTGCAGAGAACAGCTCTCTCTTCCATGGCAGCTCAGCCCCTTGTCGTCCTCCTCTTTGAGCCTGGGAGGGACTGGGCTGGTTCCTGATCTCCTTGTGGGGCTAGATGGTCCCTCCGTGTACAGTGGGAGGTAGCTGAGAAGGGTAAAAAGCAGCAGAGGACTGAAGAAGCATTTTGGCAGTCAATGCAACTCGCCAAGTTGATTTACATGTTAAGGTTCACCAGTTGTGGATGTGTTGAGTATTTTGTACCACTATAAGATTTTAGGAGTCCTGATGCTGATTTTCTGTATTTTATTTGTTGAGATTTGTGTGTTCTTCTTGTAGAAAGAAAACTTGCCTGGCAATTTGCTGCATACATTAATGTCTTTTTTTTTTTTTTAATGTAAAGTGGAAACAAGCATCTGAAATCATTCTTCTCCTTCTGACAGCGACATCTGTAAAGCCTTAACGCTGGAAGGAGGCAGGAACCAAGAGATTTATAACCCCCCGCTGAAATATTGGAACGACCTTATTTCCCGGCAATTAGCTTTGCTCAAAACATTTTTGTTTCCTATTAGAAGCAATCTACTAACATTTACATTGATGTGTTTAATAGTTATTGGCCATCCCTGAATTCAAGCAGGCAAGGCAGGAGGAGAGGGGAGGAACATGCTTTGTAAACTGTGAGAACATTTGTGTTGTGTCGTGTGTTGTTTGTTCTTAGTGGTGAAAACATCCACCATGCTATGCTCCGGAACGGGGAATGACATCTCTTGGGAAAGTGAAGAGAACTGGTATTTTGGCCAAGCTTCTCTACCACTGCAGTGGATCAGGACTAGCTCCAGTGTCTTTGCTGGAGAGTAGATCTTGATTCAGCTGCAACTCATGAAGAATGGAGAGGTGAGAAGATGATGCAGCGGCACCTACATGTAAGCTGCTTAGGAATGAGTAAGGGCTCTGATGGTCAAGTGGTGATGACTTAGGCGATGGAGTAGGTAGCTGGGTGGATCATTCCCCATCTTCAGTAGATGCAGCAATGTCCAGCAGGGCAAGAAGCTGCTGTCACCAGCTCCTGAGACCTCTCTGGGGCAGCCCAGGAGAGAGACATTCTCAGCCCTTGGCAAGAAGTTGGATTTTTGATTAGGTGGCTGGGTTATTTGGTGGTGTTGGTTTTTTTTCCTTTTTTAGGATGTTGAAAGCATTATGGAATGAAACTGATAATCAGATATTTTAGGCTGAGTCGCAACATGAGGAAAGCCTAATGTCTGAACGCATTGATAGCCTGGGCTGGAAGTGGCAGCAAGTGTTCTGACAGTATTGTCTTGTAGGAGCAGAAGAAAGAAATGACTATTTTCTCCTTGGATCAGGAAGATAAATGTTGTATCCAGATAAGGTTCTGAATGGATCTGAAAAAAGATTAATGATTTAATTGTTGCAAAACCCACAGTTCTAGGGATGTTGAAACAAAATTGAACTTGAAATATTGGGGATGTTTAAGGACAGAGTCTTGTTTCTTTGTTTTGAAATTATTAACGGGCATGAAAAATTGAAAGAACAAAAATCTTACAATTTTGGATGTTGTTATCTGACTGTGGGATGTCCCTGTGATGGACAGCATAGAGAAGCTTTCTGGGGAAATTCTGTAGCCCTGCAGGTGACGGATGCTCACCTTTGGCATACTGCAGGGTTTTGTCTTTTGCTTTCTGGAGGTTTCTTTCACCATGAGATACCACTTTGGAAGTTTATTCCAGGATGGGCAGCCAATGGTGTCAACTCAATTTCATTTAAGTCGTAGATGATTCACTTACTTTGGCTGAAAACAAGCTTTTCCTGGCCCAACTGCTCTTCCAGCTATGCCACAGTTCCCCAGCCCCTGTGCTGTGCAGTTGTAACTGTTTTATAACGCTGAGCAGTTAGCTGGGTAACCAAATGGTCCGGGTTAAAAACTAATCCCTTTTGGAGGTGCAGCAGTGAACTGTAGCATGGAGCTGCAGGCATCAAGGATGGCAATTTCTTCATCTGCTTTTGCCTTGGTAGCCAAGGCTTTGTATAGTTATACCTGAATATTCAGCCGTTCAGATGATGTCTCCCCATAAACTATCCTGGTGGCTGAGATGCTTTCCTCAGTCATGTACGTGCTGAAATAGCCGCTCACTAGCAAAATCTAGAGATGCACTGCAGGTGAAGAGGGTCTTTTGACAACCTTGGAGAGCAAAGATGTGTGCCCCAAAGAGGCAATGGTTGCCTGCTCTCTCTACTGCCCTGGGGACGCTGGCTGGGTTCTCTGTGGGAATCTGCTTAGGGGCAGGGGACAGAGGTTGATATATTTCTTGGAGGTATCACAGTAAAGTCAGCCTGGTCCATTAGTCTCCGTAGATGGCTGGAGTATGATGACACAAGCTGAAGACTGGGACAAGAAGCCTCCACCGGTGTGTGGAGACACCAGGGGCTGAGATGAACACACCTCTCTACTGTCTGCCACAAGCTCACTGCAATGCTTGATGTGGAGGGAGGGTACTGCTGTCAATCGTCAGGCTGTCTCACTCGAGAGATTCTTGGCACAAGTCTCTTCAGGTTCACCTCTTTGTGCACAATCTGATAATTCCTCCTCTGAGGAGCTTATTCGTCTTTTCTTTTCCTTTCTGAGGGACCAGGGCAGCTCCCTGTTCCTCATCCTTCCTTTCTGAGACACAGGCTGAAAAATTCTGCTCCTCTTCAGCTGCAGGCAGGGTCCCTGCCCCACCAGCCCCCTGCACCAGCAGCAACACCACATTCAAGCACCATCAGGAGCAATGCTGTGGCTGAACACCAAGGGGGAGGAGGAGGAGGGCTGTTTAGGGTTGATGTTGGTTCCCCCAGAAAGGGATAAGTTGGCCATGGGTTGACTGTCACTGCTTTTAGCAGCAGAAGGTGAAATGCTGAAGACAGTTAATGTAGGAGCTGGTGGGAGGCAAAAGCTCAAGTGAGTTTTATGGTGGAGGTTGGTGCGTTTCCAAGAGGGATGAGCTGCTCTAAGAGGCCCTTTAATATATCTCTGTGGACTTATTTCCACAGTATTCACCCCAGATAGACTGCCTCCCTGCTTAAACAGTGTTGCGGTTAGAGGAGCACCACGGAGATCTTTTTCCTGAGGACCATGTCTGTATGTTCCCTTTCATGTCCTAGACTGTGAAAGTTATCCCTGTGATGTGCTGCTGGTATCGCAAGGGTGGTGGGAGGACCAAGCCAAGGCTGGACTGGACTCTGGTAGGTTGGTTTGGTCCTTGTTCCCAGAGCATCATCTGGTCGCAAGTGATGTGTAGTTGGGAGAAAGGATGCAGAGAGGCAGATTGGTCCCTGCGCTTAAATCACTGGTGGGATTTGGGGAAGGTGATGAATTCATTTCACATGTGGCACCAAGGATTCATCCCATGCAAAGCTGTTTTACTCACAGCTGGCCTGGAACAGCTTTCACATGTCCCCCTTGAGATGGAGGGTGACCTGCCTCACTCCCCATCCACTGGACAAAGAAGCTTTTCAGCAGTGGATTATTCTGGTGAACATATAATTCAAGTGTATATTTTAACTGAAGGATGTTGCTTTGTGCTTTTGTGTCAGAAACTGTCACACAATGTGTGGAAATGTCCCTTTTCTCTTTTCTTGAAGGGCAAGTTTCTTTTCATCTCCCAGCTGCAGGCAGGCTCACCGCACAGATTCATTTGAGGCCTGGGACGTATGTGTGCACACTTTTTTATTTTTTTTTGAAAGAACAATGTTGTGGCGGCCAACAGCTAATCCTAAATTTGGGATACCTGACATCGTAATGAGAAAACAAACCTTCCTGCACTTAAAATGAGTGATGGGCCAGATTTGGCCCCAGCAACCTTCAGAACTGGTTTGACCTTGCAACCAGACGTCCTGGGCTGACTGACAGCTTTTTACAGCCGCATTAGAGCTGAGCTGACCTTGTTTATCTGGGGATTCACCTGGGAGACAGCAGACATGTCCAGGGATATTAAGTCTCAAGCTGAAAGTGTTTGCTCAGGTATTAGGGGGAGAGTTAATTTAGACTGAATACCTCCTATGTGGCACCAGCCACTGCTCCCAGGGACAATGCGCCTCTCAGCCGATGACAGTTGGTTTAGACTTTCTTTAGAAATTGGAGTCTCCTTTGAGTGGAGCCGTGCAGCCCTTCAACTCGCTCTGAATTTCCTTTCACATGTAATATTTTTGGTTTTTTGGTAAAATAGAGCCCAGGTGAAGGTGCAGGTTAGTCTCCCTGCAGAAGGGTCTTGCTACCGGCACCAGCGGTGTGCTGGACCGGGTAGATTCACTTTTATAGAATGTGACACGTGTGACCGACATCCGTGCGAAGCAGTGGTGTGGCTGGTGTCCCCTTTCCCCATACCCACCCAGCCCTTCCTTCCCACAAAGGGGGATGCGCTGTTTAGTTAATTCCTTCTCAGAGAGGGCTGCGGACCAGCAGTTCTTCCCCTTCCCTTGCCTGAACCCAGAACCAGATGACCAAGCCCCGGAGCTGCCCTCCTCCTGTACCCTGAGGATGGGCAAAAAGGGGCACAGAGCAGCCTGTGCTTGCCCTGTCTGCACAGTCAGGAGCATCCAAGGGATGCTGCCTGAAGCCTGATCCTCTCTAAGGTCACCCAGGGAACTAAGTCTTCTCAGCAGAATTATTTCATCTGCTGGGCAGGTGGTTGTAACCTCTGATTTACACCAGCATGCACATGCTACTGCCTTCCTGCAGCATCTCTGGGGGAGATGATTCTGGATGCAGGAAGACCTTGGGGTTTTATTTTTTTAAATTCTTTCTTTGGGCTTGCTGATAACTAACAGCCCTCAATGTGTGTGTATGACTGTATGGATGGTCCTGGCTGCACCCCATCCCCAGGGAGGACCAAGTATTGCTGTTCCCTGGGGTCAGGCAGGCACCTTTGCTGCTGGTCTTCCCCAGGTTTTCCTCAGCTGTTTTTTGTGTTGAATCACTGCCAATCCCTCCCTTTTCAGATTCCTCTGAAAAGCTTCTTTTCCTCCATGGGACTGTAATCACTTTTCAGGAGTGAAGGTTTCAGGTGCTGGGATCCTACCTGTGGATGTCTGGTATCTGCTGGATGGGGCTGCACTCATGGAAGAGAGGCAGAGGGTGGCTTGGGGGAAATTGGGAGCTGATTCTTGATGACAATGCATATGTCCATGGTATGACATCCCTCACAGATGGAAACCCTTCCTTGGTGTTGAAGGAAAGATTTTGTTTAGTTAATTCCTTCCCATCTTCCCTGGCTGGTATCCCCTGGTATCACTCCCTTCATCTCACATGTGCCTATTTGGAAATGTTGGGGTAATTGTTCGCCAATTCTGTGCTTGCTTTCACATTGACACTGGATTTTTGGGCCCCAGCCAAAGTGAGAAGTTAAAATGCCTGACTGGGTTGGGGGAAGCAACCTTGTTAGGATTCTCACAGAAGTGGGAGAAGCTGAAATCTCCAGGGAGGGAAGGCTGAAACCAGCTTTCTCTGCAGTTTGTGGAGGCATGGCAAGGCATGCTTTTCTTTGACTGTCTCATACTTTCACAGAAATTTTGAGATCAGGTGGGACGACTTCAAATCCCTTATTACAGGCTTGACTTCATTCAAACGTTGTGCAAACACGTTGTGCTTAAGGATGAAGTTAGCTGCTGCTCTGCAAAGGGACAACCAGCAGCCAGCCAACGAGCATCCTGGCTGGGGCACAGCACGAGAGCTGTGTCCCTTTCCCCCCCATTGCTTGTGTCTAGCTCAGGGTCTCAGGTCCCCAAGAAGCCTCTCTTGGGATACCCAAAGGCCCTCTCCTGAGGTCCCCGATGCCCCCATGGTCACAGACGCTGTCAGTATGGAGGAGGGAGGAAGGCACAGATGAAAAGCTCCCAGGGAGGAGGAGGTGATGGTGCATTCCACAACTGGAGAAGGAGCAGGAGGCCCATTGGGTTATGCAAATGCCCCAAATCCCAAATATTTGTTTCTCTTCCTGACCCATCCTCCTCTGCCTTCCTCTGTGTCGAGGTCTGGCAGGTGTCTAAAGGCAGTAAGTTCCTAAAGGCAAGAAAAGCCCTTTGTACCAACCTGGGAAGGATGTCCATGCGAAGTGGTGTTCCTACACCTCTCTCCCAGGAGCTGGTGGGGAACATAAGTTGAAAGTGCCCTCTGGATGCGTGGATCCTCAGCACAGCGTGGGTGCTGCTGTCAGTCCCTCCTGAGCTGGTCCACCCTCGGTAATGAGCCCAGCAAAGAGGGGAAGCATTGAAACAGTTTGGCCTGGAGGGCTGGAAATGTGGCTGCTGCAGCGTGAAGCCTCCCTGTGCCGAGGGAGGCTGGGATCCTGCTGCTGAGCTATTTATTTAAGAAAAAAAATATTATCATTTCAGGCGTTGGCAGCGTGGGGTATATCGGCCATTGTATCAAAGATGTGGTTTTAATGCACTTTCCTCCGCTTAAATGCTATTTGCCTTCTCCTTCAGGCAATTGAATTTAAGAAAACTCTGGTTGCCCAGGTTTTGTTGAACAAATTGGCCCCTCTGCACACAATTCCCAGGAGGAGCCAGCTCTGCAGAAACTCTGGGAGCTGTCACTTCAGTGCATGGCTGGGACAGGCTGAACGGATTACCCAGCTCTGCATCGTCTGCTCTTTTATCTGTCTCAAAGCAATGGGAAGCCAGGAATAACCCCCCAGGGTTCCTCTGAGCCCAGCGGTTTCTGGAGCCCGGGGTCAGATGACTGTTATTGTAGCTAAAGGTGTTTAACCTCAATTGATTTTGACAAGCCCTATTAGCAGATCCCCCAATTACTTATCGGGTTTTGAGAGGAACGTTGTCAATTTAAGGCTGGATGCTCTAACCTGAGTGCTGCTGACAGCACACAACAGGTACCAAAGCCATTTCTCCGGGAGTTGATGGAACAACTCCCCATCAATCTCCAGGGCCAAATTCTGACCCTTCCTCAGGGCTCAGCAGCTCTCAAGGGTGTCAGTGTCAGCCCCTGAGAGTAACTGGAATGACATTTGTGAAGCCTCCTAACCTGCAAAGCACTGAGCATCCTTGGAGAAGCCCTGGGTTGGGCTTCAAGCCCAGGTGACTTTCTTTGCAGGGTAGCTACCTGCGTCCCGATGCTGGGGAGTGGTGCAGGAGCCATGGGACCTGGTGCAAAGCACAGAAAAGTCCCTGGAAAAGTGCTCAGAACAGGCTGAGGGTCATTCCTGCTCCCCTTCAAAACTGATCTGTTCCCTAGCTGGGTCCTGGCTGGTGGAGAAGGGAGCCGAGGGCGTCTGGTGCCAGTGGCTGGTGGTGGTGGCTGAAGGAGAGAAGGGAGATTGTTTTACATCTCTGCGTGCTCAAAACCACTGTTTATCCCGCGGGGTTGAATTCAGAGCCCCAGAGCCCTGCCGGCTGGAGCCACTGCTGGGCAGGCAGAGAAACTGCATGGAGACTTGTGTCTGCAAGAAATATCGAGCGATGAGCTCTCTGAGGCTTGCATCCAAGACGGTTGAGATCATTTGGACATGAATGGGAGTTATGTGCCTAAGTAATCTCAGAGGATCTGGGCTTAACAGCGTTGCTGAATTTTTTAATTTTTTTTTTTTTTTTTATAATGCAGCAACTGGGAAATAAAAGCATCATCTAAGAAAGGAAATCACTGCATTAGTCTAATATTTTAATGAAGCACGGTGCTGTATTGCTGTGCAGGTCGGGTGTAGGTGTTTGTAGGTGGCAGGCAGCAGCCTGCTTGTCACCCGTCCTGGGGTATGGAAATGTGGCCGTTACACGTGAAAATACAGTTTAGCCCCACAATTGCTTTTGGGCAGCAAAACAACCTCTTGGAAGCCCTGCAAGTTTCACACTTGCTTTTACATCTTGGTTGCTTAGGGAGAGGAGTCACCCGCTCGGGGAAAACAAATAGCCGGCATCGCCAGCTTGGCTGGGGGCTCAATGGGTTTTACTCGAGCCCAGCGAGCGGCCGGAGCTGCTGAGACTGTGCCGAGCCCTCTGGGAGGTTTTGTAACAAACACCTTGTAAAATGCAAATACTTGAACAGCGACGTTCACGAGTAAAGTTCCAGGCTGAGGAACAACTGCTCACGGGTTTTTTTGCAGGTTGTTTGAAACTTAAAGATGAACTTATGTTTTTGCCTCTGGAAAATCCTTTGAATACACAGTTTACAACAAACACGCTCATCCCTCAGTTAGCGGGCAGGTTTATGAGCCATTTATTTAAAAGAGACCCTAGTTAATCAGCAGTCTATTTATTGTTTCTTCATCATTTGACAGCAATTCATAACCATGTCTTGTTTGCTATTATGGGTACAATTTTATTAAGTGTGCTCATTCCCCATGTACTATCTCTGAAATTAATTTTCACTTTGAAAACTGCTCATATTCTTCCAAAAAAAGGATCTTATTTAAATGGAAAATATTTCTTTCAGATGATTGTTTTCAAACAAACTAGTTCCTTGCTCTGTTTGGGGTCATTAAAGTCTTTTTGGTTTTATTGCAGGCATTTTTAGCTCAGCCTCCAGAAAGCTGGGCAACGGAGGAGGCTGCTGTAGGTGTTGGAAAGCGCTTGAGGGTGACTTTGGTGATCGATGTCCTGTGTAACCTTGGTCAAGTCACTGAACGCCTAACGGTAAGGAGGCCTTTTATGCTGATTTTTTGGGGGTTTTTTAGTTACCTGACAATGTGTTTCTGGTCTCTCTGCCTGTCTGTGGAGTATGAATAAAGGCTGAAGGAGCTGCGTTGCTCCCAGCCCCACCAGCCTGCTCTGTGCTCTGGTGGGCTCCAAGCCTGACCCAAGGGACTGGATGGTTTCATCTCCATGCTGAAGCTCATTGACCTCCAGCACAGGAGATCTTGTGCCCTGACCTGCTCGGCTCAGATTGTGGTTTTCACCCGGAGATCCCAAACCACTGAGGTGCTTGCATCGCGTTGCGGATGCAGAAGTCGCTCCTCCTTCTCCAGACACTTGGCTGACCTCAGGACTCGTGATGCGCAGCCGTGTGAGCGCGAGGAGAACGGGGCTTTGCCTACATCTGCTGCCAAGCAGGCAACAGAGAGGCAGTGGCACGGCCAGGGAGCCATTTCTGGGGTGCTCAGTAACATCCCATCGACTTCTCAGGGGCTCAGCACCAGCTTGAATCAGGCCGTTAAGGTGCCCTGCAAAGCTTTGTCTTAAGTGGTATCTCTTCTCCCACCAGCTGCAATATTCAGGGGAATGATGATACTGATGAGAAAACTCCTGGCAATGGCTGGGCAGAAACAAATTACTTTCCCACTAGGGAAAGGTCATATGTGAAATTTCACGGACAGTCCCCCCCTTCACTAAACACCCCTGGCNCGCCAGTCCCCCCCCTCCCTAAAACCCCCCTGCTTTTTTTTTTTTTTTTTTTTTTTTGGTGTGTGTAATTGCGTGTCAGACCAAGTGCACTCAAAATGTGAGCAGGGTCCGATACAAGGAGGGTGAAATGAGATAATCCATGTTTTCATCATCCATAGGCCTCTCTTTTCACGGGCCGTGGGCCGTACTTTATTAGGCTGAGCAGCTCTGGGCCTGCAAGAAAGAGGAGCCCTTTCTCATCCCGATGAGAATAGTGCAGTGAATGGATTCCAAGTGTTTACTCAGCATTTGTCTCGTGGTTTATCAAAGGAATGAGGAGGAGGTGCCGACAGACCTTTTGTCCCGCTGATGTGTTATGACAATGTTCCATGAATATGCAGAATGGCAGAAGGGATTAGAGCCAGTACAATTCCCCTCCGGCGCTTTTTTCTTTTTCTTTTTTTTTTCTTTTTCTTTTTTTTTTTTTAGCCTGGGATGTTCAGGGGTTTAAGAGTGACCTGCTCACAGTCAGGGCACTAAACATCAGATTTTCCTGCAGATAGGGGTGTAAAAATCCCACACTTGTCCAAAGCTGTTAGCATCTGACTTGAAGGTTGGGCTGTCTTAGTCACTAGCTGCTCTTTATGAAATTTCAGCTGGCAGGAACTGCCTGGCTGAAAGCTTTGTGTTTTGGGAGACGTGGAGATATTGGGGCATAATTAAAACTTGAGTCAATCAGTGACACGTGAAGCCCAGGCCAATGGTGATGTGACTGCTGCTCTCTGGTCTGCCGCTGTTGGTGTAGGCTGGCAGTGGTACCTCACCGTGTTTTTTCTGTTGCTTCCCAGAGTCCTGGTCCAGGAGTTTGGGTGTGACTCAGTAAGTGGTGCTGACATCAGGCACGGATGCTCTTTGAGCTCCATGTCCCATTTTGGATGGACAGGTTAATGAGTTAACCCTTGCAACACACCTCTGAGGCAAGTGATGAGCATTATCTCTGGTTTTGATATGGGGATACTGCAGTAGGATGGTGAGAGCAGGCACATTGCTCCACACGACCAGAGCACTGGGTGTAAATCCAGCCTTTCCTCTTGTGTTTCTGATCCTTCCTCTCCAAGTGACTCTGCTGAGCAATGATCAGCAGCTATCAACCCATTATCAAGGCTGGTAATGTGTTTCTTCTACATAGCTGAGCAAAGATGTCCCACCTGAAAAACTATCCTCCATTGGTTTCCTACATCCCAAGAATCTTTTCTGTCCTGCTCCCCAAATGGTTTGTGGGGGAGCTTCCCAGTTACATAAGGGGAATGAGGACTTTGTGTCCTGGTTGGGTCTTACCATGGGAAGAAGGGTGTTGGACATGCTAAGCCCTGGTTTGATTCTGCTCCTGTCCAAGTCAATAGATCAAAGCACTGCTCAGAGCTGTTAAATCCACCTGAAATCTCCCCCATCCCAACCAGAAAGATGACACTAGCCTGTTCCTCCCTCACCCTGTATGGGTAAACTGTGTAGGGCCCTTCCAGCATGTCCTTCCTTTCTGCTCAGGATTTTGGTTGCTCTGTGGAGGACGCTTGGTCTGGGTCAGACGAGAAGTGGGATGTAGTCTACTTTCATCAGGCTCATGGGAATCACCCTGGCTGTAAGGACCCAGCATCTGCTGTGGGGATGTCCAGGGAAGGCAGCCACAAGAGAGGGAAAATTGCCATCAGCTCCTCCTTTGCAGGCACATTTGTGCAGCGATGCTCTGACGGTGGCAAGGACACCAGGTTGCATGGGGCTGTTCTGCTCCTGCCCCCATGGCACACGTGGTGTGCAGGGCTCTGCTCTGGATCCTGAGCAGAGCATCCCATGGCAGGCTCAGCCTGGGGCCACTGTTGCCACTGTTTTTCCCCGGAATGGGTAGGAATGGGGGAGTTCTTCACAAGCCTCAGCCTGAATGAGGCCTGTGAGCCTCTCTGGGGTCTGGAGTCTCCGTTTGCAGAACGAGGCACTTGCTGAGCATGGCGTTGCCAAGTTTGTAACTTCAAGGTGTGTAGGGGAAATAGCAAAGAAAGAGACGGAGCCTCTTTGCAAGTCCTGGCGCTGGCTGCACGGAGGCACTGCCTGCTATCGTGGCATGCTTATTCTGCTTGCTGAAGTCCCTCTCCACCCACTTGGGAACACAAGTAATAATTAGGTTAATGAATTTTGGTACAATTATCCCAACTCTTGGCTGGTGGCCCCATGAGAGCTGTTGGCAATGGCTCCTGTGGACGGAGAGCGTGGGCTGCAATTTGCTCCCTGGGAAAGTTCTCAATTGATCTTGGCTTTGGTGGAGAAGTGACTACCTGTCTCCAGAGGCCAAGGACTGCTGGCCAGCTGGTGCTGACATCCCCTCTGTGGGGTCTGGTCAGCAATGGGATGTGTTCCTGGAAGCTGATGATGGGAGACCTGAAGTACCTCGGGCTTGGTGCTTAGGCCAGCCAAATTCTGGAGACTGGCTTAAAAAGAAAAAGGGCATTTTCCCCCGTCTGCCTGCTTTCACCACCATCAGCAACACTGGATCTGTTTTTGCTCTCTGGGGGTGTGCATGAAGGATCACAGTTTTCATGTCAGCCTTTGCAATTGTGACTTCTCGGCTGTGGTATAAGGAAAAAACAACAATTAAATGGGAATAAATCCTTCCCACTCTGAGAAACCGCGATGCACACACAAGGGTTGGCAGCCCTGGGAAGGAGGCCAACCTTGGTCCCACAGGACGTTTACAACACAGACACCTGACTGTTGAAAAGGCCTTCCATCCTCCTCTGCTCATCTTTTATCCTCTGGGATTTTGTTGACTGCTGGAGGCTGCATCTGGCCCCCTTTTCCTTAGGGGGAGACTAAGCAGTGAAGAACAAGCCCACAGCAGCTGCCAGCCTCTGGATTTTGTGGGTCTACAAAGCAAAGCCATTAGGACCTGTTTGCAACCAGCTAATTCTGCGGTAGAAGCTGCTGAACACTCTGGTGGGAGTTGGCATGCTGCCGGCTGCTCGCTGGGGCTCCTCTTAACCCCTTCAGCCCTGCGGTTCAGTCCGTATCTCAAATATCCCAGTGTCGATGTGCTGTTCAGCTGGGACTCAAGATGGTTCTGTCTTCCACTCTGCCTGAACATGTTTGCGCCTCTTAGAGCTGCTTTTTGTTGCTGTTGATTTTTTTTTTTCTTTTTTTTTCTTCAAAAACTTTCTGGCAGGATGTGAGAGCCCAAGTCTCATCGGTTTGGATGGGAGCTGGGTTCCTAAATTGCTCTGACAAACCTCGCTGACTCTGGATGCTGGAAAAATAACCAGATTCTGAGTTTTTATTTTTTAACCCACTCCCAGGCTTACTCCAGGTTTCCTGTGTGTCTCCCTCTGTCTCAGTTTCCCTCCCTGTGTGGTGGGGGGGACAAGCTGCCCATTTTTGATCTTTTAGGTTTTTGAAGATATGCCATGCCTACTGAGAGAAACACAAGGCAGGAAAATTTGTGCAAAGTTTGTGCACTCCAAGTTGGTGGAAAGACAATGGATAATATTTAATCATCTGATTAAATATTATTCAGAGAATAGTATGTAGTACAGCAAACTGACCGAGAGAGGTGAAAGGAGCAATTGATGCTCAGTTTTGTCTCCTGACTTCTTGTGGGCCTGCAGAAATTTTTATCAAGCCTGCCCCTGCCTATCTCCTGGAGACCTTCAACTGTTGTTGTCTAGTTGATGATTTCACGTCATTTCAAAGAAGTTTTCTCCCCATAGCACCAAGGGACACCACCTCCCTCCCAGCCTGGCTCCAATCGCAAAGATCTGCTAAAGTATTTCATTCAACATTTCTTCTCCAAGAACAAATCACCCTCTTGGTCATCCCTGGGAGGGAAATGCCTCCCTTCCCCTGACATCTCAGCATCTCGGGTCTGAGCAGGCCTGCCACGCTTTGCAGATGACCTCCTCGCCACTGACCCCTCTCCTCTCAAGCTCATCGGATGGAGCAGGCAGAGGAAAAGGTGAGACAAATGCCAAAGTTCTGGCTGCAGTGGAAAAAGAAGGTTCTTGTGCTCTTTTACCACAAGTTTTTAATTCAGGAAACTCCACCACAGAGTTTATTATTCACCCATTTCTATTCAAAAGCTAAATTATGATGGTTCAGAGGAAACTTTACCTGTGTGGTTATTCCATTAGCTCCATCCTACAGAGTCATGGTAAAAATGTATTTCATGCAAACAAAACCTAAATGCATGCAATATATGCAGTGTAAATCAAACAACATGAAGTATGTGGGGAAAGCTTCCAGAGATGCTAATTAGATGTGTCTGAAAAGCCAACATGAGTAAGATTCTTGGTTCCATCAGAGAGTATTTGGACTGTGGTCCTGATTACACCACCGGCTTGGTGCTTTACTCCAGTAGAGTCAGTCTTTTATGCCCTACTTGCTATCCCCATTTAGAAATGGGCAAAATAATTTCTGACGTTTCCTCAAGGGCATACTGCATTGGATGTTTTTTTTAAGAAGGGGTTTTTGAGGTTGACATCATGTGGTCTCTGATCCAGAGTGATGTGGTGTGGTCATCCAAAACAGCTACTCCAGAGCAAGTGGCGATGGATGAACCACAAACGCTCTTCCCAGGAACTCAGCTCTGACAGAAACTGCCCAGGACCTGGATGCTGGTGCCAGCTGCCTACCTGCATCAAACGCTGCTGTGATATGGAGATTCCCATCTCAGCTGGAGGACCCCAGTGTCCACAGTGCTTTAGAAGCTGCAGACGGAAATGAATTAACTGGATCTCTGTGGACCCCTAAAATAAAAAATGTCTGGGTTGATTCTCCTAGTCCCAAGTAGCACCAGGCAGGGATGGTTTTGTCTAGGAGGAATGTGAGACAAACACTGTGATTCATACTTATCCAGTCTGATTTGAGTTTGAATCATCTCTCTTGTATTCTCACAAGGAAATGATGTGATGAACACTGGCCTGTCATGGCCGGAGACCCTTTTCTTGCACCACATGCACTTTGAAGTCATTGCACGAGATTTTAGTTATTCGTGATTTGTGGAGTGGTCTCAAATGTAGATGAGGTTTCACAACCTTAGCTAAGTTGTCTCCCTTCCAGACAGCTAGCTTCTCCACCAACATAGACACGTGGTGAGATGTCCACATTTGGGGCAAAAGGACTGGGCAGTGGCCTGGCCACCCCTCTATGCCTGGGGAACATGAAGGTAGGCATCTTGCTCCTGGACTTACCTTTTCTCTTGCCGGGCATTAAGATGCCCAGCAGAAGCATCGTGCTTGGCTGCCAGCCCCTGGCTCCCCATCGGTGTTGTGGGCCTTGGAGACCCCTTTCCAGGCTCATAAGATGGAGAGGATCTCTGCTCTTCTTCCCCTCAGATCACCATCATAATTAATGGCTTCACCTCTGCACCCTGGCTGGGGCACTCTCCCCAATCCCAGCCCTGCTCTGTCCCCACCATCTCAGGACACCTGATGTCCTACCCAGCCTCTATCCACCTGGTCCCACCAGCTCATGGGGTGCCCTGTACCTCCTGCTGAGGTTTATTCTCTGCCTGCTCTACCAGGAGGGGATTGACAGTGGTGCTTGGGTAGGCTGGGGGGGGATTAAAGAGTCTTTGTTTCAAAAGCATTTCAAGCGGTGAGAAAAAAAACAACCTGCCAGCCTGGCTGCAGGCAAATCAGGCTGAAGGTACAAGATGGAGAGAAATTTTCCATGACAGAGGTGTGCTCCTGACCTAAGGGGAGGGAAAAGGCTATTATGGTTGGATCGAATGAAATCACTGCTGGCAGGAGCATTAAACACAGGAAAAAGAGAGCAGGTAGTGAGCTCGCAAGGTGGGATTTTAACCATCTGCCTGGGCTTGCAGCTAATTGGTCTGGTAGTTGTAAGACAGTAAGGAATGGTCAAGGAAAAGGGAAAATTTTGCAATAAAGTCCTTTGCCTGGGAGCCCTGGTGTGCAGCATCTGAGGCACTTGGGCATCAGTTCCTTATTTCATTGAAATCAAGGTTTGGCAGGTTTGGAAGGCTAGATGGAGCTGTGGTGTAGACAGGGTCTGTGCAGCAGAAATGCCTCTTGCGTGGCAGCTAGCAAGCACTGGGGCAGAGGCAGGGCTTCCCGGTGTGGGGAGGGCTCTGGCTAACGTGTGGGGTCAGGGAGAGGGAAATAGCATGAGCAGTGCACAAAGCACTCCTCCTGCAGTGCCCGTGTCCAGGCTGTTTTCCTGCCTGTTCCTGTCCCACTCTCGAGATGCTCAGATGGATTTGCAGAGGCTTTTGGCAGGTCTGATGGGCCAGGTTCTCCCATGGATGTAGCTGCTTATTTATATGGTGAAAAACAACATTTCTGGGGAGGGCCCATGAACGAGCCTCGCAGAACAGCGCTGCCAGGCGCTTATCTTTAATCACCTACCTCCCATCCTCTGAGCAAAACCTGGGAAACCTGGCCAGTGTGCATCAGTGCTTTGTTGGGAAGGGACAATTTTTAAGGAGATAGTTGGAAAGCAGGAGAATGAGGTTTCTTGTGAAGATCTGCTCTTGTGGGGTTGTCCTCAGTACTTTTGTGTGACACTTTCTTCTAGTTGCTGCATAACTTGAATCCTTCCAGGATAGAAGGACGGTCAGAGGACAGTCGAAGCTGTGCCCTGCTCAGAGCAGCACAGGTTTTTTGGACCTGTGCTATGGTTGTATTACAATGATTGTAACAGCCTCTTTGGGTTTCTAGAGTATTTAACGTTGCTTTATAAAAACAGATATTCAAAGGTACCTGTGCATGACCCATGCTTTGCTCTTCTCAGTGTGTTGAAGCCACCAGGCAGGACAGCTGAGCCACCAGGGAGAGGGACCAGCTCAGCCTGGCCCTCATGCTTGGCCTTTTCTTAGGCTTGAGTTTTGGCCATAAGGTACAGAGCTGAGGAAGGAAGCTGTTTTGTTCCAGGAAAAAGGAAAATTCAATATTTATTCACCCCAAATCCCAAGGTTTTTCTTCAACAAAAAAGTACCAAAGTTTATAGAAGCCAAGTCTCCAAAACTCCAAATCAAATTTTGCCCCTGAATTATGGTTTTCAATAGCTCAAGTCCCTTAGAATCTTTCTTGTTTTCTTTCAAGTTTAAACAAATAGATGCTTGTGTTAAGAATATTATTTTTGGTAAACAAAAAAGAAAGTTTTCTTCCTCTCATCCCCTTTATTTCCATAGGAAGAAAAGAAAACTTCACGATTTTTATATCAAAATGAAT
Source organism: Aramus guarauna (assembly GCA_013400195.1). Lineage (NCBI taxonomy): Eukaryota > Metazoa > Chordata > Aves > Gruiformes > Aramidae > Aramus > Aramus guarauna. Next base: position 184,934 of record VXBL01004962.1, read on the forward strand.
TTGGGGGAAAAAATCTTGACTTGCTGTAGTGAAAAAATTACCAAACAGCTTCCCTACAAAGGTGAAAAATAGGTTGCAAGTTTCTTTCTTTAGGAATTTTTCCCTGGTGTTCCCCCGTTTGGTAAATGCTTTACCTATACTTTTTGTGAAGAAGTGATTTTGCTTGGACCTTGCTGCACGGTTTTGTACAAATACATTTGTGACTCAAAGAATTAGTTCTCAGGATAAAACTATTTGCTTTGGTTATCCGCTTCCTGAGTCTTGAAGAAATGGAATGGCTCAGGAAGGGTATTTAATTGTGTCTCCTTTGACCCCAGGCTGTCACTGCCCGATGTCTTGGGCTGGTTTTTGCAGGGCTGCTGATCCTGTAACTGAGCAGTGTGGTGCCCAGACTCCAGCTCACGTGCTAGTTGTGGCTACAAGCTACAGAGCAGACCCTCTGGGTCTCCTGTTTTGCTCTTGTTGCTGTTCTCCATCACATGTTCTTCCTCTGAGAGGTGGCATCCCATGAGGGAAATCTCCCAAGAGAAAAGGATTTCCTCCCCACCTCCTAGCTGTAGTCACCTCATCCTAATGTATCAAGCTCTTATGTGAGCGACACGATTCACCTTCTGGTGGCAAAGCCTTCCCATCACACAGAGTAGCTATGGTGGGAGGGTCTCTCAAGCTTCTTCTGAGGGTCTCCATCTGGGAGTTTTGAGCATGGATGGATTCAGACCAAGATTTGCTGAGGGTGGGAATGGGCACGACTGCTGTTATTTCAAGGCGAGTGGTACTCATGCAGCTTTCAGCCAAGGAAGTCCCCAAATGTTTGGTTGTTAGTAGGTGATGGGATATTTCAGGGCCGTGCTAAGAGCACCATCAGCAGGTCATGTATCACTGAAGCATCCCTCAGAGGCCATTGCTGGCTTCAAGGCTGGAGGATGCTTTAGACCGCTCACTGCAGCAGTCCTTGGGAGAGGAACCAGAGAAGTCCTCGCTCCCGGGGCCCCCAACCCCTCTTCCTTGCATGTCCCAGGGGTGGCTGAGGTACGGATGACTGCTTCATAACTAAGGGGAGGGGTCTGCAAACAGGGACACTCCAAGCACAACTCTGCCCAGTGCGGATATCTAGGCTACTGTTTCACTCAAAATAGGCCAGAACCACCAGTCTCCCAGCACGGCCACATTAAGGAATGTGAACATCCCCCCCCATACTGCATGCAGTTTAGCAGAAGATTGTTTTGGGGCAAGCAAATGCACGTTTTTCTAACCCACGAGGTTGCAAAGAGCAGCTTGGAAACGTGGTCTGTGTGGCACTGATGCAATACCTGCCTAAGCGCATGGGGTGCCTGAAAGAGCAGCTCTGTGAGGGTGCACAGCCCCGTCCCTCTGCCATGAGGCAAGTTCACCCGTGCTGCAAAGCGATTTGCGTGTGTGCGACATTTCTAAAGGAGGCTGCAGGTGTAGTGCAAAACGGTTGGAGGGATGGAGGTAAAAGAGCAGTTGAAATTGCTCTGCGTACTCAGGATGAATTGATGCAGAAGGCAGCAGATGCTGGCAAAACTTACACATACTTAGTCAATGTGATTTATTCCCTCCTTATCCCCTCGTTTTAAAGAGAGATCCAGATTGCATTTCTTTGGTAGCTACCTTTATTATCATCTTCCACCTTTTGATAAAAGATCTGGGACAGGAAGAGCGCCCTGAGTGATAAAGCATATGTGGGAATTAGAGTCTGTCTGCTTTGGTTTTCTGTATTCAGTGGTAAAACACAGGTTGTTTTCTGCCTCTGTGCTCCTGCCTGCCTCCATCCCGCTGTTTTATCCGTCTGTCAAAACTAGTTTGACATCTGGGTCCTAACACGGTGAAGTTGAGAGCAATTTGGATGGTCCTATCAGCTCTACAGTAACTACTCACCAGCTGGAGTCTCAGCCGGCCTGCAGCCCGAGACGGGGCCAGGGCTTCTCTCACCGTCTGTAAAATGACATGAGATGAGGGCCTTGGGCTATAAACACTTCATGCAGTTGGGTCTTCATACCCCGTTGTCCAGATGAGATGTCTCTTCCTTTGCTAAATGTGATCTCAGGAGCAGGAATTTCCAGACCCAGCCGTACTGTTGGGTTTTCATTTCGGTTCTGATGTTTAGACCAATAAAAAAGGAGAAAGTGGGTGACAAGCAAGGGCTGTTTGATACGACTGAATGAGAAAAGCTGTTCTTCCTTTGCACCCCATAACCCTTCTCCCTCCCAAACCCATTCTTGCTGGATCGGGATACGTTAAAATCCTTATATTGGCATGAAAATCTCTCAAGTTAGTGTCTGAAGTTTTTCATTTCCCCCAGGAGGGTATTTTTCTTTGTGCATCCTGGACTCATCTTTAGTGACTCCCTTCTTGGGTGCCTGCCTGTCTCCAGTGACTGGAAAACTCAGATCCTCTGACTGAAATTAAGTGGACACATTCAGATCCTAACTTGGTTTAAACACACGCTCCGGGAGAAATAGGAATCTTCCATCCTTTTTCCCTCAACTGTCTCAAGGTGAATGAATGGTCCCTGCCGTACCCTTGATTTGCTTTCCTCCCTGAAGATCTGTCTTCTGAGGAGAAAGGCGCCTTTCTCACGTGCTCTCTGACCTCCAGCCAGCACCTACACTCCTGTTATCCTCATTTGGCAGAAGGGAAACTGAGGCAATTTACTCCAACAGCAGCTGGTCTGTGGCAGAATAGGACTGAACCCATCGCAGCTCTGTTAGACCCGCGATTCCCTGCCTGAGCCCTGGGGCGTGGAAGAGCCACAAATATTTGCAGGAAAAATAAAGCAAGAACAAAATCACATGCAGACACAAACACAGGAACAAACGATGGTGGGAAATAACCTGGTTGGAGAATTTAAAACCAGTAGGAAATGCTTAAAGGAAAGGGCTGAAGAATCTTTTCCAAAAGGCTGGGTGGCTTTTCAGTTTAAAAAGGAAGGGAAAAGGATGATACGACCTGGTCAAGATCATCTACTTGCCTCTGTGGAAAAAGACTTTCATCCTGCTCTGCTATTGGAAATACTTTCAACCAAGTTACAAAGTTGAAGGCTGTGATTTTTACTCCACGCAAGACATATGGAGGAATCTGCTACTGCATTAATGGTGTGGACGTTTCCACCTGTCTTCTTGGGACATGGACATGCAGCTACATGTAAAGCTGTGATCTGGCTATAGAAATCCTCTCAGCTTGTCCAGCCCACCCTTACGCTGGCTCCTTTACCCGCTCCGGGCCGGGGTCTCCAAAGGTGGGCATCTAGATAGAGGTGATGCTCAGCAGCAATGGGTGGAGACGGTGTGAAAGTCCACGGATTTTTTGGTGCTGATAAAGCAGCCAGCAACCCCTCAGCTATGGTATCAGCATATGCTGCGGGTGCGGGGGATGCGGTTACAGCCAGACAGCTCTAGAGTGCAGGATGAGATCTGAAGAGGTTTTTCCCTAAAACCTAGCAGTGCTTTCTGAGTTTGGTGTCTTCCTTCAGCCATCGGTTCAGCACCTCTGCAGTAACAGAGAGACCCCCGCTTCCCTCATCTGCCCCCAAAATGTCATCCCTGTCCCCCATCCCTTGCACACCCTGTGGGAAGTACCTGCGGGCAGCCCCGAGCTCTGCGGACCATTTTCCTCTCTTGTAGAGGAAAAGACAAAAACTTTTCCCAGGATTTCCTTACCCAGGAGGTCTCACCAGGCTGCAGAGTAACTAAACCGAGGGGCTTGGGTTCGGGGAGAAACCCCCGGCTGTTGCCGCCGCTGCGTCTGGGGCCGCGTCTGAGCGCTTTTCCCAGGGAAAAATGACAACGAAATCCAAGCAGTGGGGGGGTCCCAGAGGGAAGTTACCTGCTCTGCTGCTGGGGACCGGCCGTGGCACCAAACTCGCCCTGCTCTGGCCGTCGGGACTCGTTTGGTTTAGTTTTTCTCCTGGGAGGAAACATCAGTTAAAAAGAAAGCAAAGTGCCGCGGGGAGTGACCCGGGAGCGGAGCCGGCCGCCGCGCTGGCACCCGGGACCCCCGGGGGAGGGACCGCTCGGGGGCATGGCCGCGCAGTAAAACCCTGGGGAGCGGCTGGGGGATTTAGCCGTGGGAGTCAGGCCCTCTCCCCAGGGGCCTCCTCCTCCCTCCGGGGGAGAGGGACCGGGGCGGGCCGGGCACCTCACGCCCCGCCGAGGCGGGGGGGCGGCCGCCCTATATATTGCAAAGCGGCTCAGGACCGACCTCCCCATCGCCGGGAGCTGCCGTGGCGCCTGCCCCCCTTCCCCTTCCCCTCCCTCTTNATGGCCATCGCCAACGCCGCCGAGAGGAAGCTCACCCTGGGGGGCATCTACAAGTTCATCACCGAGCGCTTCCCTTTCTACCGGGAGAACCCCAAGAAGTGGCAGAACAGCATCCGCCACAACCTCACCCTCAACGACTGCTTCGTCAAGATCCCCCGGGAACCTGGCCATCCCGGCAAGGGCAACTACTGGACGCTGGACCCAGCCGCTGAGGACATGTTTGACAACGGGAGCTTCCTGCGCCGGAGGAAGCGCTTCAAGCGCACCGACATCACCACCTACCCGGGCTACATGCAAAACTCCAGTGCCTTCACACCCCCGCCCGCCGGCCGCCCCGCGGCACCAACAGCACCCTACCCCAACACCCTCTGCTCACCCAGCTACAGCCCCCAGCTCTCTAGCACCGTCTTCCACCCCTACGCAGCCGGGGCAGCACCGCCGGCGCAGCATCCCAGGATGTTCAGCATCGACAGCCTCATCAGCGGGCAGCAGGCCCTGCAGCCCTCACCGCCCGCCGAGCTGGGCCACCCATCACTGGGCTTGTCCGGGGCCGAGCTGGCTCCCACCTGCTCCGCCGGCAGCTCTGAGCCTCCTTGCTTCCAGGCGCAGCCCGTCAGCCCCAGTTTGCTGGGCCGTGCCGGCCCCAACACCCTGGCTTACCCCTACGCTGCCTCGCCCACCCACCTGCCCGTGGCACAGGGTAGCTACTCGCCCGGCAGCCCGCAGCTCTACGGAGCTCCCAACAGACTGGCCCTGCCGGCCATGCGGCCCCCAGCCTGCGCCGAGCACAGCGAGCAGCTCCTGGGGCTCTCCGCGTCACCCCTCGGCCAGTTTGGCTCCAGCAATGCCTACATGAGGCAGCCCAATTTCCCCACCGGCCTGGAGCGGTACATGTGATGAGGTCGGGAGGGGGGAGCTTGGCTGGACATCTCCAGGCTCCCAGGAGCATCCCTGGACACGCAGACTTCTCCCCGCTGCGGGCATCGGCTGGAGTGGGATCGGGGGTTCCCGGCCTCTGGCTGTGTACGGACACAAACCTGTTGGGGGACTTAACTCCTCTCTTTCTCAGCTTATTTTTAACTGGAGGCAAATATATATATTTTTCTGCCCCAGCCCCTCCTGGAAAAGGTAATTTCTAGCTGCATCTGCCAGGCTGGGTTCCCCATGCCCGGGGGGGATGTCCCTCCTGCACAGCCCGACCCTGGGGATGCCGTCTGCTGCAGGGCACCCTGGGGCACCCCGGGGCACCCCCAGGGCGAGGAGGAGCACACCCGAGAGGGGGGTGCATGGTGTAACATGCAGGAACTGTCTCACAAATGGGCTTTCTCTCTCTTTCCTGGGTGCCTCCTGTGTGACTGGAATGAAAGTTACCAAAGAAAACCCCACTAAACCATTTTACTGGATTTAAAATGAATATTTAAGATGTTTATCATTTCCTTCCCCTGTAGGAGAAAAAACCCACCCTGACTACTTCTTTTTACTATTTTGAAAAATAACTTTTATTGTTAGAAAGGACTTTCTAAAATAAAGTTTTTCTTTCCAGTATGTCCAGTGCTGCTGTTCCTCTGGCTCTGGCCGGACCTCGGCAAGAGGAAATTATCAGTCTTGTAACTGGTGGGAGACAGACGCGTGCTGCTGTTGTGACACTGCCATGTCTTAGATTTTTAGTGACTCTTTCTAAAGCTGTCTATTTTATTATGATTTTTTTTTAAAAGCAAATGGTAACTAGCCACTGCCAAGCCATGCAACGGCTGCAATAAGCTCTCTGTCACTTGTAGAGGTTAGCCCATGCAGCTCTTACTGGACTCAATGGTTTCCATTTGCATAGCAGGGAATGTGTCTTCCCTCCGAGGAATCCTTTGCAGGTGAAATTCTGATTTAGCACATCAGATTAGGAGATCATAGCTTTCCTTCCTCACAACAGAATAAATTAAAATTCCAACCTGTTCACTGGCTGGACTGCTGCTCTTTATTTACAGTACTGCCAGCCAGACCATCTCACCAGGTCTGAAGGCAGAATTCCTCATTCCTGGATTTAGCTTTTTTAATTTAAACATCCTCCAGGTAAAAGTTACAAGCTAGGATTTCTCTCCTGTATTTCAAGGGTGTCCTCTGAAGCAGAGCAGTTTCTCCTCCCTATCGCACCTTCCTCCTGCTTAAGGTGGAGGTGGATATCAGCTGAGCTTTGATGCAAAACTGAGCATCTCATTCCCTGGCTGCTGGTCATGACCGAAAGCTGGGTATACAGACGGGTGCCCAAGGAGTCAGCTTTTGCCCACAGCTTGGGAGTTTGTGGCTTTTCATTCTTTTATCCCATGTGGTCCATAGAAACTGAGAGTGGGGTTACTATGAGAGGGGAGGGAAGGAAATGCTTTTTTCCTCTTGGCCTCCTTAAAACTGGGACTTCATCTGTCTCTAAAAACTGGCCTAAACTCTGGCCTGCTGCCTTGGGATCAGCTGCTGGGTTCTGGGATCAGCTGCTGGGTTCTGGGTCTCCTCTCTGATCCATCTGGCTTCACCTTTCCAGCTTTCACACTGGTCCCAGCAGCAGCTTCTGTGCTTTTCCCTTAGTGATCGCCCTGCTCAGAAAAGGCGTTGTGAAAAAACTTATCCCTTGAAATCCTTTGGCTCTCTACAGAAGACATCAATAGACAGATCTATCTAGTGAAAGTCTGCAAAGTGCCATTCCTGTCTGTAACATACCGTCTGTACAGATGGACTGGGGGGATGCTGAAATAATTGCTGCAGGGACAGTCAGTAGAAAGGACACTTGTCGTAGCTCGCATTCATTCCCAGGGCCTGATCCTGCAATGTTTTGCAAACAAAAGCACTTTTGAAGTCTTGCCTAAGTATCCAGAGGGTCAGAGCCAGACACGTGCCTGAAACGCTGGGTCTGCCAGCTTCTCTCCAGCATCACTGGGCGCCAGGCTGGGACTCTGCCGGGTTTGCACTGCAGCAGGAGGGTTGCTGAGGTAGGGGAGAAGCAAGTACCGGCATTAAAGGAAAACAATGTCGAGTGGAGGGGGTAGGCAGGAGATGCTGTGGTTCTGCCTGGGTGGGATGCACTGGGAAGAGGTGGCTGAGCTGGGACAGCTCAAACGGGGCTGAGCTCCTCCCTGCAGGAGTGGGGAGCCTGTGTCAGAAAGGGCTTTCCCAGTTCCTGGCATCTCTGGATGTTAACTCAAGTGCTGGTGGAACCAGAGGGGCTCAGGGTGCCTGAAGGGCTGGGATGCATCTCGCTCCTGTCCCCCAGCCACCTGCACCCTCCTGCCATGGTGCTCTCTGGAGACCAGCACCCAAATCCAGATCCGGGGGGCGAGGGGTGGGGTGGTCTGCAGAAGATCCATCCCACTCCTGTGCCTGTGCAAGAGGGATCTCTTCAGCCAAGGGGGCTCTGGCATGAAGCAAGAGTCACCGCAGTGGACTAGATCCCTGAAAACCTGGCTTGGAGAGAGCAGATGACCCTACCCCAGGGTGTCGGGACAAACTTTATTGTGCAGCGTTGGGTTGCTCATCTTCCCATGGCCCTGTATTTCCCTGTGTCTCCCAGACAGCCCCAGCCTAGAGCCCCAGCAAGTGGCAATAAACCACCCTCACCACGGGCCTTCTGCTGCCAAACAAGCTGGAAAGCACAGGGAACGGACCTCTTTTCTTCTTTTTCCTGTAGATATTAAACCTCACACGCACAAACCTCTGGCAACTTATATTGTGATTGTCATTAAACTAATGCCTTCTCGGTTAACTTAATGTATCCCAACCAGGCTTTTAAGCTTTCATTTCAAAGCTTTGTTTACAGTTAGGGTGAATCTAGCAAATGAGTAGGATTAAAGTGTCATGTAAAGCTGGGACAGAGTAGTTTTAAGCTTTGTAAAGTTTATACTTGATCCTTTCATCTGTTTTAGTGTCTTTTCAATGCCCCTGTTTAGTGAATAAGGGGGATTTGAATGAAATAGGAGTAATTGTCACCCAGATTTCAGTTGTGAAACCAAGTCTCCTTTGAAATCCTCCCCTCTTTATTTAGGGAGTTTAGGAAATATTGAGTAATGACAGTCATAACTATCTCAATCTTGTTCACACAACAGCCAGAGGCAAAACTTCCTTTGCTCTTCGAGATTGTGGAATGAATGTCATCCTTCAGGGCGATGGCAAGAGGTCCTCTGGACATCCTGCGGTGGGGAGAGCCCTGTCTTGAGCCCATGAGACACAGAGGGAGGGTTGGAGTTGATCCTGAGCACCAAAGAGATTTGGGTGGCACAATGGGTTATCGCCATGGCAGTCTGACTTCTCAGGGAACAGCTTTTTGCACATCAGGCTGAATACAGATCTCTCAGGCTGCACGTTCAGAAACAAATGACCAAAATGAGCTGCCACTTTGAAAAAGATGCTTTTTTTTTCCTCTGGGAAATACTGGCTGCCCAGGGAAGACTGACTGAGCTGCCACATCTGTCTGCATACAACAGCATTCTGCATGGTTCATGCTCCCTAATGCTTCCCCACAGGTTAAAACAAGCAATATGAAATGCTCTTTCCAACCGATATTCCCAAGCTATAAATAGTGGTTTCCATCTGGTTGCAAACAAACACAGCATTAGCTGAAATTTCCTGAAGAACTTGTCGGTCCCTCTGGTAGTGTTAGATTTTGTCTGGATGCTGCCAGCTGTCCTCTGGCAGTCCCAGTGTTGGAAATTTTATCCTGTAACTAGCTTTTGTTCTGTGCAATGCTTTGCCCTTTTGCAAATACATGGCTTGGAGATGGTCAGCAGCGTTTCTTTTTCCTAAAGGAGAAAGTCAAGACAGTGTTGGCAAAGTGTTGGAGAGATGGGCAGTGGGTACAGTGGGACCAGCTGAGACTGGCTTTGCCAGCTGATAGTGAGTTTTTAACAAAATTAGCATCGGGGAGTCAGCACTGCCCAAGCTCCGAGCTACGTCTTGGGGTACTGGGGATCTGTCACCACCTCTGCTACGTTATGTGTGGGTCCTTTATATTGGGGTCCTTCCTATTCGGGCAGGAGCCGGTGATGCAGCCGCTGTGTTTGAACGGGGCCAGAGCAACACTGCCCTCCACCGCTTTACCCCACGGGTGTCACGCTCCGGCNAGCTGCCGTCCTCAGGCCAACACTGACCTCCAGTGGAAATCCCTGGGAAGCCGCTCCCGGCCCCCGCCGTGGGCCCAGGGACACGGTGGGCGGGGGGGCTCCGCATGTACCGGCAGCATCCCGGCCCTTGGGCTCTGTCCTGTTCACGGCTGCGTGGGAGCAGGACACCGTGGAGGCTTGGAGCAGGGTCAGGATGAGACTGAGAACGGGGTGAGGGTCATTATTAAATGCAGTAGGTTGGATGCAACCCCCAGTCTGGGAGATCCCTAAAACACCAATTATGGATGCTGGGAAGATTTCAGAGAGGAAGGATTTCTCTGGCTATACCCTCTTTCACCCTTTTCCTAAGCATCCGCTCCAGGCCATCGGGACAGCATACAGGGCTGGATAGTGTCACTGGCTGTCCTGGCTCTTTGCTCAGAGCAGGCCATGGATTTCAGCAGAGGAATTCACCAGTACAGGCCAAGCCATCGCAGGTCCTTGGTTATATCCTTTTCAGATGTTCCCTGCTTGAAAGACAAGAGACTGAGTAATGTTAAGGGAACTCTGCTGCATCACATGATTTTTGTTTTCAAAAAGATGCTGCACATAGACCTGTAACTCCACTGAGCATCCCGTCTAGCACTCATCCACAGCAGAGATGTGTTTGCTGCTGGGAAAACAGGAGGCCACTGACCGAATCTCATAATCTGGAGTCTTTACCCTCAGGAAATCACAAGTTTCACCATCCCAAAGACACAATTAGGGAACATTTTGCTGCCAGACCCCAAACACATCCCAGCACAGCTACGCATTCCCTAAATTTTATAGAGATGGCAAAACCAGCCACTTGGCCAAGCCGCTCGCCGCAAATCACCATGGAAGTGATGGAAGTGGAGTAGGGTTTTGCCTCCTGCACCGTGGCCAGCACCCACGAGGTGGCAGCCAGGTGACACCCTGACCAAGACCCTGCAACCCACCCCCAGCTCTCCTGCCCAGACCCCACCAGCTGCAGACCCTCTCCAAGCAACATTTACTCCTCACTGGTTACTTACTGTTAGGTTTTCCATAGTGTTGGTTTAAGCATGTATCCATCTTCCCCCCGGCTTGAAGCCCTTTCTTTCTAGGCTGTCTGCTGCTTGGATTCTTCCTGAGCTGATGCTCGCCCTCTAAGTATAATTGCAATACAAAGTAGTTTCAGAATAGCGTGCAATAGTGGCTAATTATTTGGAACAATTATACATAACAAAGACAGAGCCAAGCAGCAAGAGGGCTTAATTGTCTGGCCAAGCATGAAATAGCACCGGATTATCGCTAACAGGGGGAGGGGAGGCAACGGAGGAGAATTGCCCCATCAAATAGGCAAGAATCCAGGCTGCTCGGGAAGACAAAGTTTATTGAAGAACTTGAAAATTCCCCTTTGAAGCATCTTCTGAGATGCCAGAGAAGACATGAAAAGGATAATGACCCAGAATATGGGCTTAAGGCACAAATCCCCACACTGACAGACTCCAGGCCCACAGACGCTTAAGCACATGCTTAAATTTTAAGCACATGAATAGTCCCCTTTGACGGCTCACGTGCTTAGAGTTAAGCTCAGGCATAAGTGTTTGTAGGATCGGAGCCCAGATTTTTATTACAACTGGGCTCTTCTCGGCAATGACAGGAAATAAGAGACTTATAAAGCGCACAAGCTCCTAGGACGATGCCGTGAAGCCTTTCGTTCCCCGTGAGGAGTGAGCACCTGTGATGAGTTGTGGGGACATCCATGCCTTCCCTCCCTGCCACAGAGCAGGGGGAACAACCGTGCAGGTGGTGAGAGCAGCGTGGGTGATCGCCAAGGCACGGGTTACGAGTCGGGCCTGAGAGCCCGTGGTTGTGGGAGAGAAGAAGGTGAGGAGGGTGCAAAATTGAAACAGGATCACCATGAAAAGCAAAAAAGTGCTGCAGATGTTGCTGGGGTTCAGCCTTGCTTGGGAGCATCAGATATTAGTATCTAGGGTAGCTTCTGAGATGGTGGGAAAAACTGGGAATAATCTTCATTTAAAAAGTGAAGAAAATAATAAAAAAATCCTGCAGAATATGAGCAAATCAATGCAATAGCATCTCCTCTCCAAATGTTCTCCACTTAAGCATGCACCTACTTTTTCTGCAGAATACGGTTTCTCTCATTTGAGATCTTCCCTGCTCTTTCTCCATCTCTGAAGTGCTTTTTTGCAAGACTTCAGGTTTTTACAAGACAACTACCTGCTGGGCAGTAGTACTTGTGCCTCTGCTTGGACCTAGATCACTGTTTTTCAATTATCTTTGGGGCTTGAGGGACTTGTTTTTATTAGTGGGACAAGAGCCTTGTGCTGGTGGCTGCAGATGTGCTGTTCACTGTTGGAGTGGTAGAGAGACAAAAAGTGGAATGTGTGGGATACGGATGCTGTGGGCTTCGGTGGGATGATGCTGACCACAAGAGCGTACAAGACCTATGGTACCTGCTGTCCCATGTGCTCCCACATCGCATGTCCCAGACCTACAACCACGTCTGAAGGTTTGGATGAGGGTCCCCATGACAGCAGCAGTCTATGAGAGTAGTCCAGCATAGGAAGTTAGCCATGAAGGACATTTTTCCTTAGGAAAAATGTGTGGACATACGGAACTGCCCCATGGGAGGCTAGAGCCCCATCCCCACCACTGGGCTGTACCCAGCACACCTGTATCAGCCCCCTGAGAGCTCTCTACAGCTGTGGTCCTCAGGGTGGGAGCTGCTGGTGGAGGTGGTGACCCTCCCACTGCCTCCATTAGTGCACCTGGCCCCTCACCTATGGCTCAGGCATCGGCACCATAGGTCCAGGACTGCTGCTAGCAGCCACTGGAGGGCATTATATGATATATACAGCCTTCTTATCCTGCAACACGCGCAGCCTTCTTACCTCTCTCAGAGGCAGACGTGGTAGACAGCATGTGCTACAGAAAGACCCACATTGCCTTCTCCTCCTTTACATGCAAACGCCCAGACCGGTGGGGCTGGACAGCTGTCATCACCTATGGAGAAGGGATAGGCCAGCATGTGCCAGCATGGGCTGTGATGGCCCTCAAGCGCTCAGGACCTTCCTGAGCCACCCTGACGTCTCGGCACGTTGCCAGCCCTCTGAGCCTGTGCAGCAGCCCGGAGCAGCAGGGCACGGATGGAGGATTTTCTCTGAAGCCAGAGGTTAATTATGCTTTATTGGATAATTTTCAGCTGCCAGTCCTGGCAATAAAGGAGATTTCCTCTAGATGGCACGCTTATCTCTGTGCTGGGAGGGAAGCCCCACCAGCCTGCTTCCCCCACAGGACCCCCGCGATGTATTTTCAGGGAGCAGAGAACTTACGCCAATGCCTCATGCCCTCTTAAAATGCAATTTTAATGTTGAACATATAGACTATGCAAAAGCCTGGAAAATGGCAATAAAAAAGGCATTTCAAAGTGAGCACTAGTGGGATCCTGGTAGCTGGGTGACACTGAGTATCCATCCTGCAGAAATCAGATCTTTGCAAGTAACGTAAAGCCAGATGTCAGCCCTCAGTGTCATTTCTTCTGTCCAAGCGACACAGCTTCCTCTTCCCTACAAGAATGAGCAGAGGCTCACTTGCAGTAAGTGAAAGAAGGGGGAACATGTGTGTACATGAAGCTTCAACACTCCCAGCGTGGCTGGATTAATTTTAATCTGTGCATTGACAGGCTTTCCCTCTCTTGCCTCTGTGCAGCTCAGGACAGCAATTTCTTCTGGTGCTTCGAAGAAAGGGACAGAAGAAGTTCACACTGATCTGGAGATGCTGAGGATGGGTGTCTTATGTGTCCCTTTTACCTCCTATGCATCTGTTTTATAGAGATGGAGAAATGTCCCTTGCAGCCACACTGATGCTGCCACAAAGTCAGCCTGGGATGTGCCAGGGCTGTGCATCCCAGTGTGCAAAACAGGGATTAGCTTTGGGTCCTGGACCCGAGGGAAGAAGCTGCCGGGGTGTGGAAGTGCTGGTGCCAGGCTGGGGGGTGAAGCTGTGACCTGGTGGAGATGCAGTGGAGGAATTGGCATCCAAAGCCGTACACTGGCGGGGCAACGGAGCTGAGATTCACCCTACTGTGCAGATTCAGCCCCAAACTATTACAGTGATGCCTGGTTTGATACTTGTTGTTAGTGACCCAGATGAAATGTCTACTGTGTGTCCTTCCCCTGTTCTACCTGACTCTCCTTTGATGGATAAGGGGATGGGGTTAAGGTGTTTGACTCTGCCTCTGCTTGTCTGCATGGGTGAGATACTTCATCTCCCTCCACATACTTTGTTTCAAACTTTTCCCATCCCAAGATGGGAACAGAGGAAAGGAGCCCTGCACTATACTCCCGTGCAGTAGGAACGTCACAGCCTCCAAGCTGACTGAAGCATAGTCTTATGTGTGGTCAAGAGGCAAAATGTACCTATGAACCTGCTTGCAAGGCAGATCTGTAGCTATCAGCATGTATGTGCAGGACTCATTTCTTACAAAGTTACAGCAGATACACCCCAACCTGATCCCCAGCTGGAGATTGCTGGATACTTCCAGGTGCAAAGAACCCTATCCCTCACCATTTACCACACACAGGAGGAAAAAAAAAAAGAAAACCAAACCACCTCAAACACTTCTTGTCCCCATCAAGCTATATTCCAGCAATTTCTCACCTTCTCTGCAGTTTCCTCCTCTGAAGTCTCACTCTCTGTATTGCTCCTGCCCCCCAAGTTGAGGGTCCTCAGCTGGTGTTTCTGGCAGAAGTGGATTTTTGCCAGGTCAGTGGGTGAAGTGGGTACTAGGGCTGTTGAACTGCTAAATGCAGAGAACTCAGCAAGAGGGATTTCCTGGGCACGTTTGGCATGATCAGGTGCTAACATGGAAAATCTGGACTCAAAAAACTGACCATGGGTTTCTGCATTTCTAATCATGAGTTTCTACATCCTTCTGAATCTGGCCATTTATTTAGGTTCTTGCACTGGTGCACCCACTTTTGTAAAATCTAATTCCCTCTC
>VXBL01004963.1:24921-101120 GCA_013400195.1 Aramus guarauna
CTTTTTCCCCTGTGGTGAAAGATCTCTGGGTAGAGATGCTCGGCAGCGCAGCGTTCCTTGCGAGAGCACTATTAACCTCACAGCGGGACGGGCGCTGGAGATCCAGCCAGGGCCACTTAATTGAATAGTTCAGCCATTGACACTGAAATCACTGTGCGTTGGCTCCGCTTGATGCAACAGCTTCATTTTCAAGTAGCTGCACTTTCTGTAATAGTAATTATAAATAGCATTAAAATTGCTCCTCGTTCTTCCTTCCCCGTCCCCCCACCCCGAGAGGGCTCTCTAAAGGAGAGCGGGGGCTTGGCAGCTACACAGGGCAGAGTTTGCTTTATTGCCCATCACCTCCCGCCCTGCAACCACGGAGCTGTTGGTAGATACATGGGCTGGGGCTGCCAGATCCCCATGGAAAAAAAAAAAAGAAAAACCATAAAAAAAATACAGGAAAAACCGGAGGAAAAACTGTGGGTTTCTGCCCTGCCAAGCGCACGCGGGGTCCGAGAGGTTTCGCGCATCCTTTCTGCACGGGGTCGGCGTCGTGCCCTGGAGATGGATGTTGCCAGTCAGCGTGTTGCTTTGCTATTGAGATTGCACTGAACCTGCTGAAATATTAGTTAATGGGCTTGCTTACGTCCCACCTAAATGCGGTCTTTTCATCACATCGCGGTCTGCTGTCAGACCTGTTGTGGAGAGGAGTATTCCGCTGTCGGCAAGATTGAGGGCAGAATTATCCAAATTAGTTTTCTTGCAGATGAGAGCGGAGATGAGGTTTTTAACGCAAACCCTGCCACCTCTTTGGAGGGTCTGGCTTTTCTCACCGAGGCTGAAGTTGCTGAGTACCTATTTTTAATTGGGGATGTGCTGCCAAGTTCGTGAAGCCAGCAGCCTGCCGCAAGCGAGCGTCTGCGAGGAAAGAATAAAGAAAGGAAAGCCAAAGTTTGTATCGCTGCTCTGTTGCGAGCGATTAAATCCAGGGGCTGGCAGCTCGTACTCGTGGGGTCCCTTGTGCGGGTCGTGACGAGGCTCCAGCAGCAGGATTAGTGCCGGGATAAGGACTTGTGCGTGCCAGGAAGGTCCTGGGGCGTTGCACAGAGATTAGCAAGCATTGCCTCTCCTGCTGTTGGGATCCCCTTGGCAGGGCTGGGGGTGCAGCCTCAAGGTTGGGAGGCTGGAATCGGGGGGAGCCCTGTACCCCACAGCAAAACGTAGCCCCAGGGGACCCCAAGAAGCCGGTGCTGGGGTGGCTCCATCCCACGTGCTGTGATAGCATGGCAGCCTGTTCTTCCCTCGGGAAGACAATTCAGTTTATTAACCAGAGCCACCCAGCTCTCTGCTCAACAACAGGATGACTTGACTTGGTTTCTGTGCCGTTAGCTGCCCGTGGGAATCTTTCTGGGCTTTTTTTTTTCCCAGACTGTTGTTTCCAGGAGCATCTTTTCTCCAGTGGGTTTCTTAGGGGTGGGGGAGGGCCAATACCATCCTGGTCCCAGCAAGCTTTGTTAGAGCAGCTTCTCAAGCAGCTTTTTGGGTGGGTTTTTGTCTTTCTGCAGAGTTTCTGTCCTAGAACATGTTGTGTACTGACCACCTGGGTAAGAGCGCAGTTTCCACTTGCCATCATACTTCTGATGAAATTACTCTGTTCTAGGAGGGGAAGCAAGGGGCTGGGATGTGTAGTACAAAGATACAGCAAGGTTTAGGATGGGATTATTCCCTTTTACCTGGGGGACGTGTTGGTAAGACCTTAACGATCACAGAGCGGTTGCTCTGAGCCAGAATTACGCTCAGTGTTGTAACTGGCGCAGTATACGGGACGTGGGTGTGATGGGCTGTCCTCAGCCTGCCCTTCCCCAAAGGCAGGTTGGTCCGGTGTGTGCCGGAGGAAACCTCAGCAGCTTCCCCCAGCACCTCCCAGCCCGTAGCGATGGTATAGAGAGGTCTGTCGTACTCCCTGGGGATGCTGTGCCTTGTGTTTCCAGTTAAATAGGTATCGTGAGTCGCTGTTGTTGTCGAGTTGATATAGGTACGCTGCGGTCAGAGGTGAAAACAGGTATTTGGGGTGAATGAGATGGCGGTGCTGGCTCCCTCGGTGTCAGGCAGGATGCCCTAAAGCTTCAGGGTGTTCTAACCACTGTTTATAAATGCCTTGCCCCCCCAATTGCTGATTTGTGAGCAAACAAGATTGCCCACTGACCGAAACACTATCAAATGCTACCGTGGACTACTAGAAGGTTTAGCTCCCTGCGCTTGCGGTATTTGGATGTTTGGCCTAATGCACCCGATCGAGTAGGAGACGCTACGTCAAAGCACAAGACTGGGAAATCTCTGCCTCCAGGTGTCTTGGCTCCTTCTGCGCAGAAGACGTTCCTGCTGCAGAGCTCCCCGCTTTGCTGCCTCGAGCACATCGGAACAGCCGGCGCAATGCCGCGGGCTACGGCAGGGCACGGATTCCTGCCTGTACGGGATGGGGAGACTTTCACCGGTGGGTGGGTTACCCAAACAGAGCGGGCAGGACTGGGGTTAGAAGCAGCTGAAGCAGGTCTAGATGTGAATTGGGTTTAACATGGCATGAAATAACCTTTTAGAAAGCCCAGCAGCTGCTGTTCTGCCACATACGTGTTCGGGGTTGTTTTTTTTAAGCAAGGGATATACTGCTGTTTGTGCAAACCAGGTATCTGGGCGTTGTTTTCTATTGCGAAACAAATTCTCAGGGCATCCCCCCGCACAAAGTCCACCTGACCGCTTTGGTCTTGTTCTGCGTATTAACGCTTTCTGCCAACACTCGCGTACACGAATTTGTCCGTGACGAGGCATCAGAAGGTGAAACGGCGCTGGTCCTCAGGCGGCTCTGTAAATATTCGGCTTGTGGTAGATTGCATTAAATGTCTTCTAATCCATCCCAATTAAAAAGCAGTCTTTATAGCTGTAATAGTTTTATTGAGAACTGTAACACATTAGACCTACAGATATATAAAGCAGTTAGTTTTATAAAGCATATAGGATATTAAAGTAATGAAAGACATTAATGTGACATCAATTTTTAAGGAGAGTTACTTGCTGAAATAAATGAGTATAGCCTAAAAGTTGATGGCATGTTACAGTCCTGAGTAATGAACCTCTCTGCCCCCTAAAACCTCGTAGAATAAATAATGCTCGAGCGAGTCAGTGGTCATTAACTCTTTATCCTCTGAGAGCCACATGTCACATTGATGTCTCACCTGACTTTTTTTTCACTTTTTAAAATTCCTTCAGAAAGGAGTTCTCTTTCCCGAAATAGCCGTAAGTTGGGGTGCGTTATTCTGAAGTGTCTGCTTTCCTAGCATCTCCCCCTTTGCAGTGATGGATATTGCCAGATGTGAAATGCTCAAGAGAGTTACTTTTTCTTTTTTCCTTTATTTTCTTCTTTTGTTTTTCCTTTTCCTGCTTTCTCGCTCTCTGCCAGTGCTCTGATTCGTGCTTTACCCAGCGGTGTCTTGGCATACCAAGCCTGGAGAATCAAAAAACATGTGTATGTTTTATTAAAAACATAAAAAACCCCCCAACAACCCCTCCCCAAACCAAAAAGCACTTAAACTTTTTACTTGTACAACAGAGCATTCCTTAAAAAAAAAATATCTTGAAATCCTGGCTGGCTTGTAGAGAAGCAGAAATGAAATCCTCAGATCTCTCGAGAACATTATTATAACAAGAAGCACAGCAATTGCTTGCTTGAAGTGTGTCTCATTAACAGGAATAGTTAGCTGGGCCATTTGTGTTGCTATAGTTATGGAAATGTTAGAACTTCTATGATCAACCCTATTTCTGAGGGATACAGCTCTTGTCAAAACTCCCTCTGGTCTGAAACTTGGCAGTAGACAAAGCATCTACTTCTCATGGCTCTGCAAATCAATCCAGGCAGTTTTTATTTCAATGAGAGAGCTTAAGAAGCAAAACATACCCCGAACATTAAAAACCTGTTTATTGCTTTCAGATGCCTGTTCACAGTCCTGTGACTTGTAAATGATTTTGGTAGAGTGGCTCTGCGAACTTGCCGAGCTCCTGGGCTGTAATGTCAACGAGGCAGTTCTAGGCTGGGTGAAAATCATGTCAGACGAAGGAGAGGGTAGCGCTCGAAAGAGCAGGACTTGGTCTTTCTCCGTATGAAAGTACGGGGAACCTTCATCAACAAAATCCTGCCTGCACCAGAGTTTAAAATGCCCCTCGGTGCTGACAGGATTAATGAAATTACTTTCCTCTTGACCGTACCCATCCGTGCGCTGCCCTGGGAGTGAATGCCTTTCCTCTGACCGCAGCCCAGAGCTGTCTCCTCTGCCCTGTGCTTGGGTAGCCTTCAACCTTCCTACTGACGCGCCATCCCACAAACTTTGCCTTTTCCATACAATTCACCCAAAATGCTGCCTCCAGCTCGAGCCGGGTAAGGCTACCCTTAGGAATTTGCCTCGTCCAGTTTCCCAGTATGTGTTGGAAACTGAGGGAAGTGAAACCCCTGCTGTTCCTCTCCCAGGCCCAGATGGTCCTTCTTGGTGTCATGCTCCTTGAAGGCTCTGATGACAGCTACCCTACCGGGATCTCTGGGTTTGCAGATCAAGTACTGCCAGCAGGTAAATGCAGCCCGAGAGCTGTCAAATGGCCAGCTGGCTGCTGAGCAGCCCGAACGCTGATCTCTGCTCTAATTGCCCAAATTACTCAGCACCCCTCCCCGGAGAACCCTGGCTCCACTGAGGAAAGCATCACGCAACTTCTCGTGCACCCGCATCCCAATGGTGGGACGGGAGGAAGCCCTGGGCTTTCGGTGCCGTGGCCGAGTGAGTTGTGATGTCTTCTCCCGTTCCCTTCCCGTTTCTTTGTGCACGTATTTCAGTGCAGTAACGCTGCCCGCCTGTCGGCACGTGGTGATGGCCGCTTTTTGGCTCTTGGGCTAGCGGAACCGCTATGACGCTGTGAAGCCAAGTCCTCGGATACGGTTAAAATAAAAGTAGATTTATCGCTTGCGCACTAGCATCTGAACTGGGGATGGAAGTTACTGACAGTAAGTGGCCGAGCAGAGCTAAAAAATCTTTGCTTGTTGGAGGAATGATGTCTGCGGTTCTTTAGAAGGGATTTTTCTGATGTTTTATAAGTATTTAGTACTGGTATCTGGACTGCCCTTTGCTCCTCCAGGACTACTGTTATTGCTGTGTAAGGATTTGTATCAATCACCCCGGTGCAATAATTTATCACTTCAAAAATGTGGATGTATAATTGGGGCAGAAATTTGAGTAAATTGAACGAAGGAATCACATTATCGCAAATTTTGCATTATTTATATTCATTTTGGAACACTGGCAGAATATAAATGTCAAACAGGGAGATTCATGTTTCCAGCGAATAGAAATCAAAGATTCATCACGGTGTTAATCTTCACTTTGAATGCCGCGTTTTAGCCGCCCCACTTCAAAAAGGACAAAGCGCCAGGAAAGGTCCAGCGATGGCGATGATTAGAAGCTCTAGAAGAGGGGCTTCTGTGCGAGGAGAGACGAAGATACCGGAGTTAATTAATGCACCGAGGCCATTTTGACAATCCGCTTCCCCTGTGCCGTATTACAGGTGCTGGGGCAAGGTTCCATGACATTTAAGGGAAACAAATTTAAAACAGATAAAAGGAAATACTTTCTTAAGGGCTGTAATTAATGCGAGGCAATGATTGCCGTGGGACGCTGAGGCCGCTATCGGTTTAGCTGTGTTCAAAATGAAGTGCTGCCTGCGTACTTTGTGCTGTGTAGAGCAGGCACGTTTCTAGTCAATGGCATAATATTTTCAAGTTAAACTCATGCTAAGTACTAGTGCTTGTGTTTCAGGGTACAAATGGATTACTACTCGGAGCTGGGAATGATTTTTTTTTTTTTTTCTGCAACACTGAACCATTAGCCTTTCCCTGAGGAAAGATACTGCTTTAGATAGGAAGCATGAGCGGGGGGGAAGAAAAAAAAAGAGTAATTTGCCAAATATTACAAATGCTGCCTATGGTGAGTGAGCCAAATGGCTCTAAATGGAAACTGGAAAGGATTCAACAGGGCTGGGAGAAATATGCACTGTCGTTAGGTTAGGGGTGGAAGCAGACTTGGACAAAGTTGTTAGAAACCGCATCCTGTTTATTGTGGGAGGCACTGCAAGGACCCAACCAGCGAGGATTCGGAGCAGAACAAAAAGGAAACCTTTCAGCCAGGAGAGCTGGGTGGGTTATAAGCATGTCTGGGTAGAAATTGGGGAGTATGGGACCGAGAAAGCTCTTTTTGGGGTCTCCTGGCTTCAGTACAGGTGTCTGATCCGGTTGGGAGCCCCTGGTGTGGGCTGCCTGCAGCTCCTTGGCTCACAGCAGGGTTTCCCTGTTCGGTGGCCGAGGCTTCTCCTAGCTTTAGTGGGCTTGAAGTGTTAGTCAAGTGTTGGTGCCGTTTTTTGGGGGGGTCAGTGCCGCAAAGCCGTAGTGTTGCACTCAACTAGCTAGTTCAGACCCAGTTTGGCTCTCCTAAGCTACGCTGAAGTCGCTATCAGAAACGCAGACCTGTACTTAAGCCTGATAAACTGTTCCCATCACTAGGAAAACCAAAAGCAATACAGTGAAAGCAGAATTAACCACTACATAATGATAATCCTGGTCTAGGGAAGGAAACGGTGATTATTACTGAGCTACATGTGGAAAAAAGCTGTTTGCAGGGTGATCCAGGTAGATTTGAGGTACGCGTAAGGCGTCTCTAATAGACTAGGTTTGTGTCTTAAGGATTTTTAGAGCCCTGAGGGTGGGGAGAGAGATGGAGCCTGATGCAGAAACTAATTTTTTTTAAAACCCAGAGATGGAGGAAATTCTTGTTTGAAATAGTTTTAAGGGCTTTAAAACTCAATCCCTACGCAAAGCACCCTGCAGACGGACAGACATGTCCAAGTTTTCTGCTTTCTCAAGAAAATACAGGCAGGCTTGCCAAACACCTTGGCTCCCAAAGAAAGAGGACCAATGTGTTGTAACAACAGCACCCACGTAATTTATCTGCGCACGTCGAGGGCACCCTGCTCAAGATGAGCTGGGTGCGGGCAGTAGGTTCAGCGGAGCAGTTTGTCAGCAGCGTTGCTGCCTGTAGTAAGGACCTTTTGCCTGGCACGTCCACTGCCCAGGCTGCCAAACGTCCCAAAATGGGGGAGATGGGTGTTCGGAGCCGTCGAGCCATACATCATCATCTGACCAGTGATGTGCCAACCCGTCAGCAGAATTAGCAGGTCGCTAGATCAAATGTGCCTGGCCAAGGACATGGCAGAGGCAGATGAAAGACAGCCAGTTAACATAGCTCGTAATGTCACCTTAAATGTTTCTTCCTCCTCTTTGTACACGGGGTCCTGTCTGGCCAGGGAAGTCATGAACTCGGCAGTCCTCAGCGGCTTCCTGGTCATCTGCAGAAGACGCAGCTCGGTCAGGACAGCTTGAACCGCCCGGACAATGTGGCCCTGGGTGAAACCATCAGACACCTTTGCTAGGCAGCTTACGTTCAGCAAGTTGGTGATGGCTCCGCCGTTCTGCAGGATGATGTGTTTCCATAACACTGTTCATCGGGATGGGGGGGAAAGAGAGAATGCCAGAGACACGCATTAAGGAATGTAGGAGAAATATTTTCTTGCATTTTGAAATTTAAAGAGGCAAATAAGGGATATCGGTCAGGAAAGCAGGGATTCAAATTTTTCTTGTTTGCTGTTTCCTTTGTCTGTACATTTGTAGCATAGAGGCCTTTAGGCACATCTGTTCTTAAACCATTAGCGATCATTTGTTGGCTACCAGTCAGTCCTTTCAGAAAGGCATGAAGGACCTGTAATGCGAGGTGGATATGGGTGTAAAAATGGAAAGAACTACTTAAATACGCCTGCGCGTACACACAGAAAGAGAACCTGTCCGGAATTTTCCCATTTGGGTGTGTAGAGTTAAGTACCTATCTTAACAGCGGGTTTTTATTTCGGTGACCCTGATGGCAGGTTACTCCTGCCCAGCGGAGGGGACGCGATGTCTGGTTCGGAAGCCAAAGGCTTCCAGCTATGCAGGCACGTGATGCAAAGGGCAGGTGTACGTTGCTGTGACTGGCGTTCTGCTTGTTAAATGGTGAACCTGTTTGTGTCTTTTAGCTGGGAACCTCTGTGACAGGAAGGGTGGTTTTTCTTTTTAATGTTTGTGAAGTGCCTGAGATTTTGCTTCCAGACCCCCAAATTAATAGGAGTAATAAATGGTTTTGTTTCATCCTCTGTAAAGCAACAGTCTGTCTCGGAGAAGCTTAGTAAAATTTTCAGGCCATCTTGCCGTGTCTTCCTTTAAAGAAAACACTCGGAAAGAATAACAAGTTTTACGCATAGAGATTAAAAAGCTTCTTGAATGAGACAATTTGCGGTTTGAGTGTCTCGAAAATGTTGGGTGGAACGTTAATGGTGTACTGGATGTCGAGGCAGCCATGTAACGGAGAAAACCTCACTCTTGCTTCGATTGCAATGTCGATGCTACGGACTTGTGCCCATAACTATTGATAACTCGGCCCTCTGTTTTTCACTCGGGCAAATTGTGATCTTCCACTTGAATTACAGCCATGCTCAATAATTATTGGCTGAATCACTAAATAATAAAAGAAGAATTGACGCACGCAACAGCGAGCGCTACTGCGCAGCCATATATCGTGTGCCGTGGTTTCTGCTGCAGGTAGGATCCTACTTGAGATGAGCTACTGACTCGCTGGGTGATGAATAGCAAGAAACCAGTATGGGATCGTGAATCTCCCAGTTTAACGATTTCCATCGTATGTTTGCAGTTTCCCTTGCGCATAGATTGGAACGGTCTGGTGTGTAACAAAAGGGAGGGTTGTAGCAGACAGGTAGCGGCGTACTGCGGCTGTGAGTATTTATGTCATGGCTTTTCTGTCAAAACAAGTTTCTTTAGTTCCCAAACTGGGTGTCAGGCACTGAAACTGGTCAAGACTGGGAGGTGAGTGCTCTGTACTTGTAAAGACTGTATTTCCATTGAACTTCGGGGAAGGCTGGGGGTAAAGACCAAGCCAGGCACTGTCAAAGAAGTAGAGAGACAAGTCTGACTGGCTTTAAAGTGCCAGGAGTTAGCTTTTTGGGGCATTAAGTTTGCAGTTGCAATCCCTTTGCCTGGCCCTTTTTTGGACTCCAAATTAGCAATGAGAATCCCCGAATGTGATGGTTCAATCCCCAGAAGTGAACATAGCTAAATTCAGCTGCTATCACCTCCTTTCCCTACGTCTTATTCATGTCCCTTATCTGTTAGCAATTCATCAGAGCTGTAACGTAACATGAAACACATGTTAGCTTGCTTAGAGACCATTTCCCATCCACACTATGAAAATTATTGAACACGGGGGAGATTTACAATGTGCTAGGCAGTCCAAACCTGTCTTGAGTTTACTCCAACATCATTTCGGTACCTTGGCTGCCTCCATGAAAGGCAGTGTAAACCGGACTTCACAACACAGTTGCATGATTTTTGTAGTAAGGTGACTATGCAGAGCAATATTGTAGTTAAATACAATTGTGTAGCGAGGTCCCAAACTGAATGTGGTTTCCTTTACTACTGCATTCTTCTGGGACATGGTCCATTGGAGATCAGAGGCATGAAGGGAGTCTGTTTCCCTTGATAGGATGATCAACAGGGATACTCGTGCTAGGAGCTGGTGGAAGAAACACACCCTGGAGAGTCCTAACTCGAAGTGTTTGGAGCCATTCTGAATAGCCCAAGCCCTTTTTTCCCCACGTGATTTTTAGACTGAACCTGAACAGTCCTTCTGCTTACGAGTCACCGTGTCCAGACTCCCTAGTACCCAGAAAAGTGTGTTAAACTATATGATATCTGTGATAAAACCATGGGGGAAAACACTTCTGGGAACAAAAGTCCCTCGACCAGCCAATTCTGAAGGCTGTGGACAAACTACCCTTTTTCTTGCAGTAACTGATTTATATTAATACGCTGAATTTGGAGCACCTCTTCCTAGGCAACGCTGAGCTATTTTGGACTTTAAGGCGATACGGATCTGAAAACAAACTTGCGTTCTTGGAAGCTTGTCTTTTTCTAGCCCTGTAAATTGGTTTAAAAAGACAGTTTTCCTTACAAGCTTTGAGTCTCAGCATATGGGGTACTCGGAGAATTTGTCAGACTTTGGGAGGGCTGGTCTGTCACTGTAAACATTTGATAGACTAGACATGCAAAAATATTGGATGCCTCTACAATTTCTCTCATGATCTCTAAGTACAAAAAGGGAATTTGATAGTGACAAAACCCAATTGTCCAGACACGGTTCTGTTTATGGAAAAACCCTGAAGTGTATTGTTTAGAGTATGGAAACTGGATAGGAATAAGAGAAATTCAGAATCCCAGTGTAAAAAGAAAAGCTTAAAATAGAAAGTGTGTATTGAAATAGGATCTGATCCTTCACACAGGGGGGAAAAAAAAAAACAGCTTTGGCTGAACTCAGTGCATGCTAAACAAATGAAAAAAAATGTTAATCACAGCAGAATAGTATTTTAAACTCTTTTCCCAACATCCACTTTAATTTCTCGATCTTTGGGGTCGCCTGTAACAGTGTTACCTGAATTTTCAGGAATTGAGATGCACTTGGAGTATAAATTGAGTTTAAAGTCAGTTCTGAGGATAACCAGACCCTACGCATGGATCATAATCTTCAGGATGACTTGAAATACTTGCCAAATCTTGAAGCGTAGTCAGGCCTGGGAATCAGAATGATTTTTTGGTAGACTTTGCAGAAAGGCTTAAGATTAGCATCGAAGGGACGGTTGGTGGTTCCCACTAGCAGCACTCTGTCCTGTGGTTTCAGAGCCTTAAGGAATTTGGGGAGCATCTTTCCCAGCTGTTTTGGGTTCATCTTCAGAGTGTACATGTAAATACAAGGAGGAAAGAGCCGTTATTGATGCCGATAGTTTACAGTTGATGAGGTGAAGTTGTACATAGACACGCTATATACAACGGGATTTTGTGCTTTTTTTTTTAGCAGTCTAGTTGCATCTAGTGTAAGCAGACTATAGATGCTCGACCAAAGAAGAACTTGATTTCTGCTTATGAATTTGTGGGTTTGCGCTACTGCCTTTCACTATTGAATTTGCTGGTCCTGGTATTGAAAAGCAGGAAGGAAACAACTCATTTAAAGAAGGAAATGCTGATTTCCAGTTCAAGGAGATTTATTGCTTGGACCTGTGTTACTGATGAACCTTAACGGGTAGAAAAATTGCCAGAGTACGTAACCTGGGGTGGAATCCTCCCAGCTCTTGGGGGTTATGATCTAGCAACTCCTACCCATGGTTTACATGTGAAAAATACACTTCTTAATTTTTGCTGTGATTTCCAGCTTGCTGAGGCTCTAGCCTGAGAACACAAGCTCTTTGAATTCAGCATCCATTTCTTTGCCATAAATTACCATTTGACTTTATAACAAATAGTTAAATACTATTTACGGAGCCAGATGAGTATTGAGCAAAACCTGTTATGGGATAGTTAGGTTTGATAATGTTCAAGTGAATATTGGTTGGAGAAGCTTAATCAAATTGCTGTGGTGGTGTCACTCTGCTGATATAATAAATCTATAAGCGAGTAGCTGGATTGGGATAGCGTGGCAGAGAAGTCTAATGACTTGGAAGCCTCTTTTCAGAAATGATTGGGATTTAACACGCAAGTCACCAACACTCACTTGAAAGCTTTACTCTTTAGAGCACCTTGTGATTACTATTATTTTTTTTTTTACTATATAGTAGGCAGCTCCCTGAGAAACTTGAGCTTCCATTTCAGATCAGCCTTCCTTAATGTCAGTAAGGAAGAAACTATGTCCTGTAAACCTTCTTGGCTGAAAGGTGGTAATAAACATCTGTGAATTGGCATCGCATGTACTATCTTTGCGATCCAATTTCTCTGCTGGCTGCGGTAGTAGCAGACAGCTGACAGAAAGGAGATGAAGCTCTGTTGTCCGGAGTGAAAGCTATGCACCCAATGCTCCCGGAGAGCGGGGATTCCTGCGCTCACTCCCAAGGAACTTGTAACCGCAGTAGGTCTGCGCTGGAGCAAAGGAGACGCCTTGGTTTTCCCCTTGCTCTGGAAGAAAGGATGTTGCTCTGTCCGCACCCAAACAGGGCGCTTGCTGTCTGAGGAGGTGACTTCAAATCACAACTTCTTATCCTGACTTTGCCATTCCTTTGTTAGGAAGGCTTCGGTAATGAACTTGACTTCTCTGGTGGTTAAACGAGCTGCTGTTACGTATCTACCTTGGAAGCTTTAGCCAACCTTGCCATGTTTGCTCTGCCAGGGAGATCTGGTCACAGCAATGACTGAAATGTAGATTTACTCTGTGTTAAAACACATTTTATGCTGGCTAAATTGTTCTGCGATTTACCTATCTGTTGCTACACACAGGCTTTGAGATTTCCTCCTCTTCATGTGTATTGGAAGGAAGTACCAATGTTCTCTAACGTTTTGAGACATCAGTATTGCTAGAAAAGTGGGAATTACCAATTATTTTAGGTGTGGAGGGGAGAGGAATGCCATCTCACTGAAATGACTGATAGAAGGCAATAGCTGCTTCCAGTGAGACGTGGCCTTATCTGGGTTTATCTTCTGCTGCAAAAACTGACTCTATCCAAGAGATACAGAGAAATTTTAAAACAATTGTCCGACTCCCAGTTTGCCACTTACTCGTGAAAATAAGTCCTAATCTATCTCCTGCATTTAGAACATGATTTTTTTTTTGAGTGACAAATGATATTCATGGATTCCCACTGAAGTAGAGTTACAACAAGTGTTCGTTGCTCAGCTTGTAGGAATCTTAATTTTAATATTTTTAAACGATTGAACCAGTATCAGAGACCAAGCTAAACACTCACGTTAAGCCCACTAAGCCAGACTGGCATGTGTGTATCAGCAGCTCCGGTTTTGTTTGTGAAACTGGTGTGTGTCCATAGCATACACATTTCAGGGATACGTCTTGAAAGCTAATAATATCTCCTCTGCTTTGAAAGAAATGTGTCAGTAGCAGGAAGGGCTGTCGAAGAGGCCAGCTATGATTTCAGCCACCACGTGGACCTAAGCTGCAGAAAAGCGGGATGAATTGTGAAGGTGACCCCTATTTGTTTAATTGGGTGGCTGAACTGCTTGCACATCATCCTTGGCAACTGGGTTACCGGAACATATCTGGTATTTGACTGCTTTGCATCCTCTGGGGAGGACTGGAGAAAGATTACTGTTCTCATGGGTATCGGAAGAATTTAAGGCTTCTTTTTACCAGGGTCTCACTCATGGTGCCAGAAATGTCACGCTAGGATGAGCAAAGTGACTTCCAGTCACTCTGGCTTCTCCTGAGGGCCGAGCTTAGCTCATTTTCTCAAATTCTGGTGCTCCTAAGGCAGGCTTCCCAGTTACTGTCCTGTTTCATGCTCTCTAGCTCCAAACATGGATTATGCTGTGAAGTACCTTGGACCTGAGTGATTTCAAGCCCGGAGCCATCCACTCCCACCGAGATCATGAGACCTTTTGTTAAATACCTGCAGGTCTATGGAGGTGGTAGAGGTGGTGGCTGTAGGCAGTAGAGGTGGCTTTCAAAGCAGACAAAGACCATGAGTGCTCCAGGCAGTCTTTGACTCCTAGTCTTAATTTTAATCCCCATCTGCACTTGCTGTCAAGGCTTGAACCCAAGAAAAAGGTTCCCTTTTGGTTTGGGGACCACTAGAGGGCATCAACCACCACACACCCATCAGCTATACAGCCCTCATCCAAGGTGATGCTTCGTTGGTCTCCCGAAATACAGGCTTGTGTCCATCCCACAGCCTACGCGCACAGGGCTCAGTTTAGAAAAATGGTTTAATTTTTTTACATGAAGCTCTAAAAGTAAAATATTTTGCAAGCAGCATGAATCTAATCAGGATTTCAGGTGAATTGCTCTCTGCTGTGGTGGTTGAGCTGCTGTGCCTATTGGGCAGTGTTTTAATTTTCTTTCTAGTGGGGAAGCTACACAAGAGAGGAAGGAATGGAAGCAGAGGCAATAGGACTCCTGGGAGCCTAAAGAAAATAATCTGTAAACATATCTATTTAACACAGGCTCTTTGTTTTCACAGTGGAAATTTATCCTTGTTACTTTATTGTTCACTTTGGCTCCATCCAATTTCTCAAATTAATAGAGCTGAACAACTTAAGCTCATCTTAACTTTTAGTTTCTTGCCTCATATTTTGATATTCTCTATTATTCTCTTCTACTTTTCAGTGCACTGATGAGCAGTGACTGGACTATTTTTAAATAAAGGAAGTATAGGTGTGTAGGAGAGAAACGTGACCTCTTGGGGACTCTTTAAGAAGTCACAAGACTGTCTTAAAAGAAAAAAAATGTTAGTGAGACAAGCTATTATCAAGCAAGCTTTGGCAGGTCTGGTCATACTGGTATGTGTTAAGAAATACACCTGCTCCTTTGTGTTGGCTGCAATGCAACAGGAGAAATTATCTGCACTGAAATAAAAAAAAGGAGTAACTCACCTCTTCTTCAGCCTTCAGCACTGCTTTAGAAAATATTTTTTCTGTGTCTCCAATCCACACGACTGAAGGTTGCAATTGCTTAGCCACCTAAGAGAAAATGGGGGAGAGGAGGCGAGAAGTTGATTAAAATGGCTACAATTTTGTACCTAGGTGTCTATAATTATGCTTTTGAATCCATATTTTAACTGTTAAAATTAGCCTGGTTGATTTTTATTGCCAGAAACACTCATGGATGGCACTAGCAGCCCTGGCAAATCAAACCGTTTCTAGTTAGGAATCTAACATTAAGGACCCAACCCAAATGGGATCGTTTTGACTGCTATGCTTATCTTTCATTTCTCAACCCGAAATTCAGTTGCAGTTCTGCAAAGAGACAGCCTGGACTTGGAATTTCATGGCAAACGGACCACTGGCAGCTTTAGACCGGCTGCCCGGCTCGTGGGATCGATTCCCTCCCTGGTTTTCCAAGGGCAAAGCAGATGGGGAGACAGGCAAAGTACGGCTATCGGGTGAGAAATGAAGGTACAGCAAAATAGGCTGATAGGCAATCTTCTGGCTTACAAAATAGCATTGAATTTGCAATTAGCCCAAGAATTAAAATGGAACCTGTTAAATTTGAAGAGGGTGCGTGTGTGTGTCTATACAAATGGGCTTTCTGGCTCCGAAGTCGGAGGCACTATACCTCTGCTTCACAGCAGGATGGCAGCAATGCTACAGGCTTTTTCAGATCTTGTGCTCTGCCTATTGCTATAGAAACGCCGGTGGTTTAGACATTCTGCTGCCAAATTTTAATCACTTTCCAGTGGCTCTCGGAGCCGTGCTAGTTTGCTCAGCAACAAAAGTGATGGCTTGAGGAGTCAACGGGTAATGAGACAGACAGCATTCTTCTGTCCTGCTTAATTCCCGCCCCCCCCAAGTTGAAACTGCTGCTTCCAGAAGGAAGCTTACACAATCCCTAGGTTGTATACATCACAAGCTCCGTGTCTGACTGACAGCGCAGGAAGAATTAAGTCATGAACATCTTTCTTCAAAGCACGGCAGTTCATTTTTTTAGGGATGCATCCCAAAAGCAGCAAGCGCGTGTGCGGGTCTGTACAGTAAAAATGGATTGAGCGGGGGGTTGAAGAATGGATGAGGGCTGTTGAACTTGTGTGCTCTGCTGCCGATGGGGTGAAGTGGAAACAATGCCATCTTCGGCATGCGACGCTTTATTCGCGGCAACTCGTCAGTCCTAGACTATGTCAAGCAGTACCTCCAAGTTCAGAACGGCTTCATTGAGGAAAACTGAGTTTTTTTCCTTTGTTGGAAGGCAGGAACTCAAATGTTTAGTGTTAATAATGACGATTTAAAAAACAAAAACTTTGTATTGTGAAAGAGAATGTGAAAATCCTGCAGAAAGCGATGTGTGGGCCTAGGCAGTTGTGTGAATGTTTATCTGCGTGTACAAGTCAAGGGGCACCTTAGTCCAGCAGTGCATTGAGCATACAAGCTGGAAGGTAATACCAGAGTAAAGTTGTACAGTGATAGCACCTGCCATTTTAAGGCCAGATGCTTTTTTTTATCATCTATATCCTATTTATCTATTTTCAGAGGTATGTTTGGCCTATTCCGTCAGCTGCACGCACTCTGCAAGGTACCTTTGAGAGGGGAGGCTTGTGATTTCATCGAACCGAGCTGTGCAGCAGCCTGAGGCTCAGGGATTTTCTGCTGAGTATCCTGCTAGGCAAGAGCTCAGACACCTGCAGAAAATGCAGGTGAATTTGGTTAGCTCCTGGCTGCCTGTAAACAGCCTTGGAAACCAGTGGGGACAAGGGACTGCTGACAAGGGTTACTTCTCCGCTCATTGTGCGTGTTAATGCAAAGAGGTGCTGTGCGTTTGCTGCCGAAGGAGAACGGTCCCCAGCCGGTATTTTTTTTTCCTTTGCAGCTGTACGAAGTCTGGGGAGCCACGTAGCTGTTCGGCAATATGTTCTCCATACCTGCGTGTGTGATGTGACGGGGGGAATAAGGTGGGGGAGGTTAGAGAGGCTATAAAAACTGGTGGCAAGGGTTGAACTCTGCTTGTGCGCTTCAAAGGGAACGGTGCTGTCCCGTCGGGGGGTGCAGATCTTCCCCCTTGGGCTCAGAGATGGCTTCTGTGGTTGGCAGCTCTCTGAAACGGAGCTGTAAGTTTTTCATCAGACTCGACCTTCATTTTTATCTCTGAAGGAAGGATGCTTGCTCTTGTGTCATGCTTGTCATGGTGGTTTTCTGTCCCCCTTTATTTCCCCTCCGAGTAAGTGGAAATACAAGGAATAACCTCAGTTCTTTCTGACACACAGTAATATCACAAAATTCAACACACTGTATTTAGACCTGCCCCCCCCCTTTTTTTTTTAAAGACAGATCAGACACCCAGAATCCATCGGCATCTAATTTAAATTGTTGGCAGATACATAGCAGACTGTATATCCCCCCGTGAAAGTGCTTCATTTGAATTATCCATGGACGGTTTGAATCCATGGATAATTAAATGCACTGTACATAATTAATTTGTAATTGAAATTTTATTAGCTTTGCTGCATTCAACAATTTGTTGGAGTTGCCAGCAGATGGCTCCTTAACCCTTCTAATACCGCAGCCGCCTGCGCCGCGAACCGCGCTCTGATGGGTTACGCAGGTTTGATTCGCTCTTCAGGAAAACAGTTATGGGGAGAGAAAAAAAAAAAGCCTTCTTGTTTCTCATCCTGCCATCTAGCAATATTTATCAAAGAGCAAACGGGATTTTTGAAAGCCTTGGGTTAAACTTTTCAAAGCTGAGAGCTAGAGTTTAATGGTTAAATGGCTACACTGGAAAATACAGGAACTTGATTTTTGGAGGGGATGTGCACGAGGGTCCTCCAAACTTGAAGGCTTTGGTGGAATTTTTTTTAAAAGATCCAAGACTAAGGTGTTTCTGGAAGCTCAATTTTTTTGCTGAAAACTGCTCAATGCTCTGCAGTTTATATTCACGGAAATGCTCCAAAGCAGCAAGAAGCCAAAAACCGTCATTAGACCTTAAATGTAGGAGCCTCACCAGGCAAATATTCCAGTGCTACGGTGAGGATGCCACTGTATTCTGGCTTGCTAGACAGAAAATAACTGTAAATACTGTCTCCAACAGGATGCGTTTCATTTTTTGACATTAGAGTAATGCAGTGTAAAGCTGCTTTGTCCCAGAAATAACACTGTATATTTGAGTACTGGTGATATTTGGCATTTCAAGGGTCTAGGCTTCTTCTAGCAGGCTGGAGATAAAACATAAAAGAATTGCTCTGGGATGGATGGATGGAAGAAAGGCTGACTGTACTGTTCCCAAATTTCACCTGCAATGGAAGAGTCTTTTGTGGCACGGAAGTGCTGAATACACAGAAACTTCTGGCAACGTACTTGGGTAAACTGTACCTGGCTCTTCAAACTGCCAGAAAAATGCTGTGTCCGAAGGGACGATACAGCAGTGGTTACAAATAAATGAACCCGATTCAGTAGAAAAAAATATTGATGATAAGACTTCAAAATTATGTTGTCCCTAAATGCCGGGATTATATCACTTAAACTCCATCGTGCTCCTTTTTAGTATAACACTTTTATAGCAACCTCTGAGTTGCTAAATAGCATAACCAAATAGCCTGATAAGAGTTGCCCAGCAGTGACAGTGTTGAAATATTTCTGCAGCTTGCTGCTCTGAGGAACCCCTTGTTCGGCAGAGACGGCTGCGTGGCACGCGCTGAGCTGTTGATACACGTACATGTCCTCTCCGCTGGCATTTCCTCCCGGCCACCTCTTTCCCAACCTTTTAGCCTGGTCAGCGTTGCACTAATAACGTTTTCCCATGTGTGGCTTTTTGCACAATGCGCTTTCTGTGCGGTGCGGTGGCCCCGGTGAAGGACCCGAGAGGGATCGTCTCGCTCTGGTACTGATTAACCTGATGGCTGCCTCACGGTTGCTAATGGAGGGGCTTGTCATTTTTATTGCCTTGGAGTCAAGCCTTCTGAACCACCTGCATTTTTGCACCTCTGTGTCGCGGAGTCATGCCTTCCACCTTCTCCCCTCCATCCTTTCTGGATTTGCTTTTGTTTCCGTGTCCTTCGTGATCTTTCTTTGCATCTTTTCTATAAGCTGTTGTGCTGCTGCGGTGCTCCGTGCCTGGATGGGAAGAGGGGCGAGCCAAGCCATCGGCTGGTACGAGCTGGCAGAGAGCTTGGCTGAGTTCAGGCTGGCTCAGCACATGGAAAATGTGGCTTAATTGAAATATTCCAGCGCGTTCTGGTTCACGCTTGAAGGATGAGGGTTTTTTTTGTTCTGGGAACTGCTAGGAAATGTTTCTATATTAGAGACAGATCCTCTCTTTTCACTTCGAAGCAGAGCTGACCTGGCAGGCTTTGCTGTGTCTTTATGGAGAACACAAGTGCTCAGGCTTGGTGTTCGCAGCTTCTTTCAATAGTCTTCCTATTTAATATTAATCTTCCTTACATTTCCTTTGGAAAGGCAGATTGAAATGTCGGTGTTTTCCTGCTCTGGTATAAGAGAAGTCATTTCCTCCGTATGACATTTAAAGTGCCTGCTTTGAGTAACCCACAAGCCTCTCTTTTTGGATCAGGGCTGGTATGTCTCCTGCAAGTCTCTTCCCTGAAAGAAGGGAGGCGGGGGGGAAGAGAATTTGGCTCTTAGGCAAATAACAAATTAAAGCTTCATTTTTTCCAATGCTATTCACTTGTTTAGGGTGTCTCCCACGAAACAACTGCCAGCAGCCAACACTCAGTTATGGACGGAAAGTTTCCTAATGGTCATTTTATGCTCTCCAGAGTTTCCTTCTATTACAGAAACTCCGTTGTCTGCAGATTCGATAGGTCATCGAAAGCGCAAGGTTACTTCACCTTTATCACAGAGCACCGTTAATTCTTACTTACTAAATCTTGGTGTTTAACAATGGTTGCGTGGATCATAAGATAAGAGAAAAAGAACTGTCATGTTTCCTGTCATTCACTTACAACTCTAAGTGGAAGGTCTGTATTCTGCTTGAGTAACTCAACATAAAGGCACTTTTGGAAAGCTGGAGTAGAAACTGTGACTGTTGTCAAGCAAGCTTTCTGTTTGCAAAAAAAAAAATATCCCAAAAAACCCATCCCCGTGACCAGAAGTGTCTGATTCTGGAGAGGTGGTGAATCTTTCAGCGATCGTTTGCGTGCAAGGCACTTTAACGAGGTGTACAACTGTGTCAGACAGTAGACCGGGAGCTGTGAATATTAAATACTACGTGTCAGCTGCAAGGTATCATTTGCTTTCATGGCTTGTCTGCTCTATGTGCCACTGTATATTGTAGTTGTACAATAATCCAAATATGTTTACACCAGACTCTTTTACAGTGGTGAAAAATAAACTTTTTTTTAGGCAAATACCAGTGTTCAGCTTCCTCTTGTTAAGGAATTTGTTTTCAGTGCGTGTTGCCCTTGTGTTTGCTTCAGCTTGGGAAACACTAGATTCCTGCAAATCAGGATAGAAAAGATTCCTTATTCTTTGATTCCTTGTGAAACTTTTTCCCCTAACATATAAAGAGTTTCTCTTGCCGCAGCTTGTGTCCGTTGCTTCTTGTCCCATCACCGCGCAGCTCCGGGAAAAGTCTGGCTCTGTTCTCTGTACCATCCCATGGAAACAGCAGTTAGACTCCCTCTCGCTCCAGCCTTCTCTTGGGCTGAAACAACGGGATTTGTTTGGCTCCTCGTGCGCTCCAGCCCCTCATCTTCATGGCTCTGCTGGACCTGCTTGCCTGTCAGTGTCTGTCTTGTAAGAGGGTAGCCTGATATTGGACGCAATGTCCAGTTGTGGTCTTATAAATGCCAAATAGCGGGGAATAATTAATTGCTTTAAGACGTTGGCTACACTCTTGCTAATACAGGCCAGCACTTGGCTGACTTTTTGCTGTGTGGACATGCTGATTTGTGTTCAATTTGTTGTCCTCAGAACCCCCAGTCCTTTCCTGTAACGCTGCTGTCTTGGTGGTGGGCTACAGCCCAGACCTTTCTGTGCTGCTATGGAGTTACTCCATCCCGGGTGCAGGACTGGATAGGAGCATGGGATGTTGTAAAGAAGCAGCAGCCGATGGCAGGAGAAATGGGGCTGGATGGCTGTGGCAGGGACTTGAGAGTTCCCAGAGACATGGAAAATGAGACACATTTGGCATTGTTAAGACCCAAAACCAGAGGGATGGTAACTGCGGAGCCTGTGCGGATGGGGGATTGCTTCCAGCTCGGAGAACTTACAGGATCTTGAACTGAAATCATCAGCAGATTGGAGTAATCACTGACTCGGCTGTGGGGAAAGAAGGTGGCAGGGTGAGGGGAAACCACCAAAGGAATTAGGAATGGAAATGGGATGTAGTTGACTTGACTGATGCTAAGACGGGCTGGTGCCATGTCAGTGAGAAATGAGCATGCGGATGATGTGTCCCTTGGAAAGAGATCCTCTGTGCTGCGCCGTTTGCTGTTTAAGGAGCGGAGTTCGAAGCAGCACTGCTGTTGTGGTTGGAACAAGTCACCTTTTGATAAGCAAGTGCCCGGACAGCCCTTATTCCGTGTGATTGACTGCGAGTGATCTCCATCCTGGTAACTCGTGGAGGTTCACCAGAGTCTGACTGCTGCTTTTGTAAGAGCTGCAGTAGAGAAGTAAGCTTGGACCGTTCCCCGTAATTCTGGGGGAGGTGTCGGGTAACGTTTCCATTTGTTCTTAAGTAACGTGGAAAAATGTAAGGGTCTTTAGATATCTTAAGTACATATATATGTAATGTGTGTATATATACTTATCTGATGTGTATAGATAGGTATTTTATGTATGTTCCAGTTAGTGTATCTTATATATGGCGTGTGTACGAACCCCCTTATCTTCAGCTGGAACCTTCTGTTGGAGTAAAAAAGTCTGTCCTCCTTTCTCCTGTGTTTAAAGGCCTTGTGCCCTAGCAGGGACTAGACGATGGAAAGGACGGTGCGTGCGCTGCGCCTGCAGCCAGACGTCTGCTTTGCTACTCACGAGGGCAGAGGAACTAAGTGGAGAAGGGTGAAATGTGCAGAGCGGAGGGAGGAGAAGGGGAGTATTAGCTCAGTCTAATGGCACTAGCTTGTGTCAGGGAGCGCTAGACCCAGCCTTAGCGTTCCGGCATCAAAGGTGCGTGATCACAGCATCCTCGCTTTTCCTTAGGTGCCGCTCTGACTAGCAAGAAGCGGGGTCCTTGGGGATTGCTTTGCTTTTAACTGTGAAACCTGTCTTTTTCTGGGGATGCGGAGGCACCTGTCACAAAACCTGCTATATAATACTGGATTTAATAAAATACATCTGATAAATCCCAGGGTGAGCCAATTTGAATTCAGCCTTTTAGTAGGTCTCTGGCACTGGAAAAATACTGTATTTGGCTTTTTCTAGTGCATGTGCTGTGTCTTTTCTTGCTAAAAGTAGTTTGTCTGGAAACATTTACCAGCTTCCTTCCTTAGCAGAAATGCTGAGGACTTTAAAATGTGGAAGAAATCCTGCCAGGATAGCGTCTTTTTTTTTTTTTCTAAAGAGGATTTGGGATATGTTCTTCACAGTTCATATGCCTTCTTTCATTTCCAGACTTCTCATACATTTCTGTTAATGTAATCCTGAGGTAGGATTCCCTCTTTTGAAAAGCTTGCTGATAGGTAAACAGAGAGCAGTATAGAGGAGAGCTGGCTTACAGCAACAGTCCCAGAGAGGAAATTTTTGACCACCCCCAGTCTAGTATTTGATTAAATGCTGCGTGGCAAGCATTCCTGACTGATGTGCATATAAACAGAGAACAGGGCTTTTTTATCTGTGATGCTTTTCATACTCAAGGCAACACAAAGCTTGCACAAACGTTAATGTGAAAAATGTGGCTACTACGAGTGATTTCTCAAGGGGCCTTAAATTCTCTACGGCGGTGCGCGCACTGGCTGTCAACAAGTGGTTTTGAAAACCTGAAAGCAGGGAGGGAGGGAATTTCAAATTGGGCTGGCAGTCCTTGCGACCTCGGGCAGCTTTGCCCTCGTACAACTGGTGTGTGTGTTCCTTGGTGTGGAGGAATGACAATTTTAATTCCCTATTTGTTCCGCAAAAGATGTGATTAACTGAAACCAACGTTGAGAAGTACACAAAAGGTAGTACCTTGAGAACCATGTGAAGCATCATTTGCAGGCTGTTCTTGCCCGGGTATTTCCCGGCGATGTTGGAAGCGGATAAGTTGAAGAGGTTGGCTCCTGTTTCTGTGCAGATGGCATGGACCAGCATTTTCTTTCCAACACCAGCAGGTCCAGCTAGTAACAAGGCTTTTGCCACAGGAGCCTTCTCGTGGACTGTTTGGGAACCTGTAAAAAGCCGTAAGGCACTATTATCGCTTTCATTTAAGTCTGCTATAAAGGTAATGGAATAACTCTTCCTTTTTTTTTTTTCTTTGCCGTAAATAATTTATAATGTGAATTCATTGTTTCCTTGATATGGCACAAGTGCTCGAGTTCAGCTCTGTATAACCAGAGCTGTGGCCGCAGCACATTTGAGTTAACCATCCCTGTTTGTAGCAAAACTCGCCCACCCTTATTTGTACCTTCTGATGGGCAAACTTCAGCTCTAAATCTGTGAGCTAAAAGCCAGGTAATTCCTCAGTAAATTTCTGAGGACCGACCCAAGATGAGAGCACTGATGTGAAGGTGGTGGTGGTGCACAGACACGACCGCCTTCCCTCAGCTGTCAGGTGGAGTCGGAGAGGTACCCCCGGCTTTATGCTTTGCCTTTGCTCTCAGAGCAGGTCCTTGCTTTCTGCAACTGGACAAGGGCGGAGATTTCGTCTTGCACGTAGGACTAGCAGAACTCCTTCCTCCTCCTGGCTGAAATGACACTTCCCCATCTTTAGAGAAAACACACTAATGGGACTACTTGTTGGAGCTGTGTTTGTCAGTGATTTTGAAACCAGATGTTATCATATGGGGTTTTTTCCCTCTTCTGCATGCACCTCCCTCTCTTTGGGTAATTTTTCCTCTTAAAAGTTGTTGCTACGTGTGCCCGCTGAGCGTGGAGTTAGCTCATCTGCAGAGCAGCCAATGCTTTTCCCCAGTCTGGAACGTGGTGGCTGCGCGTTGCAGAGTGGGTATGATATATCTGCCAGGAGAAGGAGAATTCTTTTCTGTTCCCTTCATTTTATTCGGGTGAGCAAATGCCAGAGTTGCTATGCTTCACTCGCTCTGCCGGCAGTGATGACCGCTCAGCGCTTCTAAATCTGTCTCTACGGCTGTGCCAGGTAAATACATTCTGGGCTGTAAGAAATACACTCCATCACCTGGGAAAGCCTAGCAGAAAAGCCTGTGTTGTGGAAACAGAAGCACAGAGAGATTTAGGGGGCTGATGGTGATAAACTCGTCTTCCCTGCAGCTCTGTCACTGTGTGAATGAGGTACAGGTGAACCTCCAGAGATGGAAGGAGCAGGAAAATGCCAAATGTTTTATCCATATCCACTGGTAGGCCAGTAACATCGCTGCCTCAAAACCTCCTGCGTCAGCAGTGGTGGTTGTTGAAGTCAGATTTGACTCCACGTGAGCATCCGCTACTTCCGAAGGTGTCTGTCGGACTATGGGGGAAACCAGCCCCTAAAGTGACGGGCTGCGGAGGGAGCCTACGGCTTAGCCTGGAAAAGTTCTCTGGGATAAGGGGGACAGCTAGGTAAGAATGGTGTTTAAAAACAAATCCAATCGGGCTGCTTATCCGTGTTCTAATGGTTTAAAGTCCCAAATAAATGGCAAGGGACCGAGTGCTGAGATGAATGCCGTGGTTTCAGCACTGTGCAGGATGTAGTGAAGTTGTCAGCCACCCAGGCTTTATTAATATTTGTTCGTTCCATACTGATCTATTATTATTACACATAGATTTATTATGAGGGGAGCAGCAGACTCCTCTGTGGTTAAAGATGAAGTATATCTTCTACTATTATTTCTCCTTTCAGCTGCTTATAATTTTCTCAATGCCATTTAAGCTGGAGCTTTCCTTGCCATCAAGTGACTATTTTGAGAAAAACTTTCACTTCTGCAGGTACACAATTGTATAATGATGAACTAGTTCTGAGGCCAATTAAATAAAATGTCATCCATAACGTCACCCAAAAGGTGAAACCATTCCTGTGCCTTTTTTTGGCTCATGCAATATCTCTTTTTTCTTTTTTAATCCAAGGCATTTTTCAAATTGCTATTGCAAACACATTCTGTTTGTTTAACTAGTCCAAGGTCTCTTCTCCCTAGAGTTTTAGCCAATTGTATAAATGGCAGAAAATTTATAGGTTCTCTTTTTCCTCTTGCCTTGGGGGTGTCTCGGGGCTGGATTTCACTAGATTAGGTGGTGTTAAAACATAACCTTGGAGGAGTTATCGGATAGGTGAAACAGCACATTGCAGTCGGTGCAGACGGGGATAACTGCTGAGCTTGGCCTCAGCTGATGGCAATTCAAACTTGCAGCCAAACCCCTGGGGGTTCACCCAAAACCAGCTGAGAGTGTTTCAGCTGGGAAGACCCCCACCCGGGTTGAAGGCAGGTGTGCTGGTTGTTAACCTGACCCTTCAGATTGAGCTGTAGGGTGGAAGGAGAGCTCTTCTCTTCCCGCAACCCAAACGAAGCAGACTCGTGGTCTATTGCACCGAGCTTTCTACAACACATCCAGGCTGCTTTGGGGACGGGGGCAGCCAGGAGACGCTGGAGGAGAGCCACAGAGCACGTATGTACAGAACAACCTGAGCACTGGGGTCTTTCTGGAAGGTGTGCAAAGGGGAGGGAAAAGCAGAAGCTGTCTCATCTCTGCTCCGTTTGCCAGAATGGGAGGCAGGGAGACCTCAGTTATTTTTGCCCTCTAAAGGGGATGAGCAGACAATGACACAGCCTGGGGCAGGATATGCCTAGTTAAAATCTCCCCGAAATCCAGCTGGGAATGGAACAGGATGCAAGCGAAGTATGAGTAGAGGCCCTCGAGACAGGCACTTCTTGCAATCACTAGAGTTTGGCTTAATGCCATTCCCAAGTAAAATATGGGATAGATTTTATATTAAAAGCAAACAACCTGAGCCAGCAAAGCCTTGCTGGATATTGGCTAAGTCTGGCATTAAAACTGCAAGGGCATTTAAAAAATGTTCTCTGATGTACAAAATGTATTCAGACTAATTCCTTAAACGACTGCATTGTTTAGTACTGAGTAACATTAGCCAGCTTGTAAAAGGTAAATTGCAACCTTAGCCCTTCCCTTAACTTGATTAATTTTGATCACTGGAGCTTGTTTTAGCTATTATCTTTCCCAAGTGATTTCCTTTTATGTGCTGCCATTCACAAACTGTTAACATGCAAACAGAGACGGTATGGAAATGCAATACCTGACAATAGCATGTGCGAGCTCCTTTATGCACTATTAAAACGATACGGTCCTCACTCAGAAGGCTTAATTGAAAAACAATTATACTGCAAAATGCTTTAGATTACGATTAATCAAGCCCTGTCAAAGCTGGTAAAGATGCATGTTACTGACAGGAAGCAAAGCCGTTGTATTCTGCCCTCTAGTAATTTTTGCTCTTACCTAATGGCAATATCGCGTACAGCGCTATTAGCTGTCTGACATCTGCGAGAGAGGGCACTGGCTCTATATCTGCCTGACGAAGTGCGGTCCCCAGATAGCTGTACTCGCCTGTAGGGAGGAAGCAGGGGCTTAATAAATGTGACACTGCATTGTTATAAAACGCGTAACTGGAGTAATGAAAAACTGCCACAGAATACCAATAGAACGTGCTCTCGGCAAAGCCAGTACCGTCAAGGGACGGGGATTCGGACGGGGCGATGTTGTTGTGGAATGTGGCCCTGAGAAGTTGGAAAGGTGAACTGCAAAGGAAAATGAAGTTAAACGTGCTGTGGACATTTCCCTTCCAGGCTGTGGAAGGCATTCAGCAGAGCAGTTGGGTGTGAGTAACCTTTTAAAGAAACTTTGTGGAGAAGAATCATTAGTAACACCATAAATCA
The DNA here is from genome assembly GCA_013400195.1 of Aramus guarauna. Taxonomy (NCBI): domain Eukaryota; kingdom Metazoa; phylum Chordata; class Aves; order Gruiformes; family Aramidae; genus Aramus; species Aramus guarauna. The sequence goes on from VXBL01004963.1 coordinate 51,496, forward strand.
CGCTGCTGGCAAAGGATTTCTAGATTTGGGGTTTTGCAGGGCTGGAATCCCGGTGAACCACGCTCTATCAAAAGGATTTCAGAAAAGGGGGAAAAGATACTTTAACAAGCATTTCCCCTGGCTGCATCACATCTCAGCTTCTCGCTACGCTAGACATTTAAGTGTGTCACCTAATTTGGTGGGGCTTTTGCTTTGTAGGTCCATTTTGTTCAAAAAAAACCCAACCAAACAAACCCAAAAACCCCTCTACAAGTCAACCCAAGAAAATGAAAAATCCCTGACGTGAATTGAAACGATCTAATCTTTTTCCCAGCTCTTGTTACCGAGCCATAATCACGTGGCTTGCCCTGTCAAAAGTCCATACACAAGATGTGTTGGCGCACAAAGACCCAGCAGCATGGGCCACGAGCAGGAAAACTAGTTGTGATGAGTCGATGATTATTCTTTTAGCATAAATCACATGTTGTTATGGTGAATATTACTGAAAAATAATAGTATATTGCGTTTTGTTGGAGACAAAAAGGGAGAGCATTAGAGCGCTCTGGAGCAGAGGTGAATTAGCAATGGTTGAGGAAAAAGTGGACTTGTAATTTGGGGGCAAAAAGGCAGACAAGCCCTAGTGCAACTGCCCTCCTCCCCTCAGAAGAATAAAATTCATTTCAGGTTTTATCTTTTATTTAAGGAGAAATCAAAAGAACTGGATAGGAATTAATCTTCACAGATTTAATTAGAAGGCATCAAAGGGTTTAATTGCAACTGAACATAAATCACAGTGGATATTCTCTGACTAATTTAGATAAGGTCACCAAGAAAATTAGTTCAGCGATGCCGGTTTGTCATAGAGGGGGGGACATTTCACTGCCCTTACTCACGGTGTAGCGCAATTCCACTCTTTGTCCTTTTCCCAGGAACTGGGAGTAAGTGACCTTCCTCAGACCTCAACCCTGTAAGAGCTGAGTAGATGAGGACTTATTTTTCTGCAGGCTTTGACTGTGTCCTTGGACCCTTAAAAGGGGAGGGTTTGGGGTTGGTTTTTTGGATTAAAAAGAAAGCGAGGTCCAGATCTTAGGCCAACTTTACTTTCTGTGTCTTGCTCTGGCAGCTCAGGAATCATGACTGAGTACTCAGCCTGCTTCCAAGTTTGATGTTGTCAGCTCTTAATTCTTATCTGCTGGCTAGGATGTGCTTTTGAAACATCTGTGGTAGGGAATGTCTGTTGGACACAAGTGACCTTGATGGTCCTGGCTGGGAGAATGAAGGGATAATGAAAACCTTCTATTACTTTGTGATATTTAACGAGCGTAAAATGGACGGAACGTTTGTTAATTCAGCCTTCAACCCAGTGGGCAAAGACTCTGACCGCAGGAACTGGTGCTTCTAAGAGTTTTATATAAATGTGGCGTTTAGGTGATGTACGACACACTGTACTAACAACCAGTGGCGTGGTGGCTTCTGGATGTCTGCAAAGTCAAATAACGGCGGCCTTTGGCACAATAGAATTTTGGGGTTTTTGCTGCTAAGGTTGCTGTGACTTTACTGTGTGTCACCAAAAACTTTTGGAGATGGTGTCGGACCCCTGTACAGCCTGCAAGGGGGTGTGTTTTGGTGTTTTCCTCTGTGTAGAGCACGAGCAAACGTGTCTGACTGCAGCTGCAGGTAAAGAAACGGGGTGAGGGGACTATGAAATGCAGAACTAGGCGGAGATACATCTTAGTCAAATGATGGGCCAGACATGCCTCAAAGTGCGGGGGCAGTCAGGGAGGTGGCGGGTAAGGGGGTGAGTCTTCTCTGCTGAATGAGCAGGTGGTAGAAGAATGATTTTTGCTGTTTTCTGGGAAATATTCTGGATGGTTCGTGACTCCAGGTCTGTTAGATTTGCAGTGTCTTGCTAATGCCTGGCCAGTGCTCCTTTAAAGGATGACCTGGTTTCTACCTCAGAGGGGCTTGTGACATCCAGAAACATTTGAGGCTTCCAGGCGTCGGTGTTTGGAGCCAAGCCCCAGCTTCACAAACAGGTCCTGGTTTCAGGAGCAGAAGTGAAAGGCACGAAGCACCCTGCAGAAACAGACTCGATTTGCATACGTGGCTCTAGATACTCAAGTTTGAAAGTCCTGAAAGTGTCATTAGTCTTGAACTCGCTCTTGCCTGGAAACAGGGGTCAGTGAACACTGAATGACTGGGGGGGTTGGTTAGATTAACCACCACATTAGCTGTAAAATGTGTACATTACCAACATAATCGGAGAGATTCACGGTCTTGGCTTTTATTAGTAATCCTTCTTCCACTAGTTCTCTGTACAGAGAATCGATGGTCCTACGGACAAGAGACATCACTCAGAAATTCTAGGGAACTGTAAGTTAAAGCTCACTCCTTCCATAACCGAACTAGCTTCAGAGTTATTTATGCTTCCTCAGCTTTATAAATTTATTTTGTAGCTCAGAGGTAAAGGTGATTAGCTCCATCAATATGAAATCAGTAAGTACTGTCCTCTGCGTTATGGCAAAGAATCTCTTTTACTACCTCGCACCCTGCGTGGCTCCCTCTCACACCGATCCCATTATCTGTTTCCAGGTGATGCAAGATCAGTTATGACTTGTGTAATAGACTCATTCATTAATATCAATTACTGGGAAATTATTTTTAAATTACATAACAACAGCAATCCTAACACTACTATACCTATTCACTTAGCTCTCCAATTAGTAGTAATTCATGAATTCTTCCTGGAATTTATTCTGTTTGCAATAGACAGCCTCATCTCATCAGGAATGTACCGGGAATGGCTCGATCGGAGCATCCAGTGGTCTGTCTGCAGTGTTAGGGTGATGCTGGCCAAAGGAGGATTTTGGAGAAAAAACATACAGTGGACATGGGAATAACATGGGAAAAACTAGGTTTCTTCCTCTGTCCATCAGTGGTTGGAAATAGCTCCTGCTAAGTGAGGATTTAACATGCCTACTTGGCATCTGGCTTTCTATCACTGGGGATGTTCTAGTCTCTTAGGCTCTCTTTTGGAGTTCTGTCTGAGTATTAATTGCGATGACATTTTTTGGCACTCGGTTCTACAGATTGATACTGCTTCAAGGATTACATAAAATAAATAAGCCTGTTGGAAATTCTTGTTATATCATTAGTGTAAATGACACTGATCTGAACCCTCCTAGGTCTTCCACTGTTTGTGTACTTTTCATGTCCTCTCCCTTCAATGTCTGAGCTTTTTTTTTTGTCTTTGTCATCTATCTTAATTGGGACATTCTGGTATTGTTACAATAAAAATATTTAATAGTAACTCTCAGCTGGCTAATAAAACCATATATGTATAATTTGAGGTCTGTAGCCTTTTTCCATTTCAGCTGGGAAGTTTTATGTTTATGCAGTGTTAGTGGCACAATTAATGTAGGAGTAGTAACAAGGAAATAGAAAATTTAATGCACCTTCAACGACGTTGATTTTGCCACTCTGACTTTTGCTTTCATTCGCAGCGGTTTTATGTTGAGCATGCATCATAAACCAAGCAGAAGGCAGAATGGGACTGACCTGACAGTTCTGTTGGGAGCATGACTTCTACTTCTCCTGTCTTATTATTTTTACTGTGCAAGCTTAATGATGCATGCCCGGAGTCTCCTCCGAGTGCGTGCAACGTGCTCAGTCTCTGTTGACTAAAGCTCCCCGTGCCCCCTCTGCCATGCCAAAACAGAGATGAACCTGAGCTTTTCTTGGTTATTTCTGAAATACTTCCTCCCTCCCTGCTCAGCAGGGAAGAGCAAAGCATTGGAGCCAAAATGCCACATAAACTCTGATTAAAAGCCAGCTACTATAAAAAGCTCGTGTTCTTAAATGGCTGTATGTTGCCCTAAGTTTATATATAAAGAAGCAGGTATGTGCAAGAGTAATTTTAAAAGCGTAGAATATATGTGTCCTTGTCAGACTTTGGCACTGTTCTTGTACGAGAGGTCATGCTCTGTTATAATCCATGACGCATTGATTTTAAATATTTGCTCGGAGAGCGAGGCTTTTATTTTTTATTTTTAAAGCAGGTAAAGAGATCCTTGATTGTGTAACGCTAGCACCCAAATGATCTAGTCCAGGTCTTGCTGTGCATGTCTTGTATAAGCGGATTTGTGGGGTGAATCCCGTGTGCTTTCTCCTGCAGCGATTGAGTGTGTTTGTCTTGGTGCTGTTCCCCAGCCCTGCTCTCCTGGGAGCTGGGTCTGCTCCTGCCCTGCTGCTGGGTCAGCACATCCCAGTGGTGATATCTCTGCGTAGGTGTCTGTATGACGTGTGCAGGTGAAAAATGGCCAGCTTATCAGTGAATGCATCAGGAGCTCGCTGAAAATGTGATGTCAAAAGAAGAAATCCTTTCGAATCCTTCCTATAAAATAGGGGTGCTTAAAAGAGCAAGGGTACACAAGAAATTGCCAGATCTGCCAGAACTCTTAATGATTTAAGACTGATTTATAACATGTGTGTTATACCTCAGACACGAAGAGTGATTTAGAGAGTACAGGGGCCTGTCTGCAGCCTCTCTTATCAGGCTGGGATGGAAAGTCTGACAGTCTGCAAAACTGCCAGGTGCTCCTGCACCTGCAGAGAGGATGGGAAAGAGGGAAACAGGGTGATCGTCCGCTGAGACATTACATGTGCCTAGCCTTGCGTACTGGAATTAACCTGACTGAAGTTAATGGAGACTGGGAGTTTTAATTTGGATGCGTTGTTGAAGGTGGTGGGGGGGAACAAGGTCTGTGTCTGTAGCGTTAAAGCAAGCAATGTTTTGTTGCCCTGTTATTTGTGGTGTGGCAAAGCCATCGGGTGGGGAGAGGCAGTGGGAAGGTTGTGGTGTTCACCGGGAATGTAAAAAAGACCTTTTAACTAAAGTGTATGTGCCTCGAGTTTGTGAAATGTTTTTTTATCATCTAGGCTTTTCATGGATGTTTGTAGCTGTTAAAAAAGAGGGTTTGTTTATTGTAGGGCTCCTGATGCTGGTAAGCGCCGCAATGTTGAGATGGTCTGTGTGTAATTAAAAACTAAAAAGGGTTGATAAATGCAAAGAGGATGCAGTCTCATTGTCCGAATCTCGGGTAAGCAGGTCTTCTCCTTACCTGTCAGGTGTTAGGTCTGCCTCCATCTCAGGTATCTTTTTCCTCGTGGTTGTCTTCTTTTTCTGCAGATGACAAAACCAGGCAGGAATTAGTGACCTTAGTACAGATATATATATATATTTTTGAATGTACCAAAGCAAAGTGAGGGCCAGAACAGCAAATATTTTGATGTCTGAATGTGACCCTGGTTGCTGAAGGGGAAAAATCCGATCCCTGGATGCCCTGAGGGAAGGAAGTCGTTGTGTCCCCATTTATAAAGGCACAGGAGATGTTCCGGTTGTTAAGTGCTTCCCCAAGGCCCAGGAGAGATGAAGCACCCTGGGCTGAGGAGCTGTCTGACCTACAGATCTCATGCAGATCCTGGGGCAGGTGCACTTGAATTTGGACTCTGCATGAAGCAAAACCTGGTGGCTGCTGCCTCCTCCCAGAATAGATCTGCTTGGGGAGCCTCTATACCTCACCTGTATGTGCCACCTCCCCGATGAGCACCCAGAACATCATACTTCAAAGCGTTCAGTCCCGCTCCTTCCAGTGGAGGTTGCATACAAAAGAATCCCAGGGTCATCTGCCCCAAGGGAAAAGTCTTTTCTCCTTCCTTTGTGGAGCAGGACTTTGTGGTTGAGTGGGTACGGCCCTTACTCAAGAGGGAAGCAGGAAGGAAAAGGGTGTGGGGTCCAAGTAGCTGTTCCAGAGCCTGTTCATGCTCCCTCCCCACCCCCCCATCATTGGGGTAAAATATTATAAGCAGTTTCCCTGAGGGTCAGGCAGGGTGCTTACAGCTGGACCAGGACCTGAAACCAACCCTCCTGAGTGGCTGGCTGGCCTCCTAAATGTTAGACATCCTTCTGCCTTCTCTTTCCTAATGCCTCAGGGAAGAAGCTTGAAGAGGTCAGAGAAACATGGCACGCTCTTCCCTCGATACTTCCACTGCGGGAAGATTTTTGACTTGTGTGACTCGTTTCTTTACATATTGCAATAAACTCATGGAAAACACAAATGAGAGAGATGTGGATCGGTAATGTCAAGCCCCTCCATTAATTACAACTCACAAGCCATAAATATGGTTAGGGATAATTAGTAGTGGCGAAGGCATCATTAATCCATGTTAGTGCCCACCACTGGTGTCTGTACTCGAGCTCTGCAAAGCACTTTAGAATTACTTCGGTGGAACTGTTTACACAGTGACATTTGTGCGCCATGGGATTTCTTCAACAGCTTAAATTTTAAGCATGTGCTTAAATGCTTAGTTGATCAAGACAGCTTATTCTTTCCAAAAGTTTATGCTCGCTTTCCTGGGAATACAGTCGTTTATTTTTTTTTAATAGTGAATACTTCTGCAGAGCTCTAGAGGCTATGTTGTTGAGTTAAAAAATCCTATCCAATTATCTGGAAAACACTGAGGCTTTTTCTAGAATGGATTAGCAGTGTTAAAAAATAAATCAATTCTAAGTTTTCAAGGATGGTTGTGATGTCAATAACCTACGGTTCAATCACCTGTCTCTGTTTACAATGCAACAAAGACAATCTAGCTAAAAATGTAAATTCAGCTCAGAACTATATGCGTAAGCAGGCTGGGTAAAGGTGATGCTGTGTGTTAAGTTTTGGGTTAGAATCACGCAAACAACTCTGTACCTGCAGAATTATACCTTGGGTTTCTTCACATAAATAACTGTGGCAGCAAATACTTGTCAGAATGTGTCAGCGGGGTTTTTAAAGAAAAGGAGTAGGAAGAACAAAGCATATGCCACGCTGTTTTAATAACTGAGGAAATACTGAGACTGTCAGCGGTTTATTTCTGGTGTTCCTCCAGCTTTGTCTCTTTAACCTTTCTTCCAACAAGCTAGAAATTACATATCATGGGGTCTGACTGGGAAGAAAAGCTCATTTCTACCTAGTAAAGACACTAAGCATATGTTGAATTTATTGCCCAACTGGTATTGTCCTCAAGGCAGCTTCACCAATAAAGTAACTCAACAGCAAAACAAAAATGAACGATGCTGGGAAAAAATGTGTTTTCCTAATTAACATCAGCACTTATGGGAAATTTGGCAAACACTGAGATGTGATAAGGGGCAATATGAATTGTAGACAATGGCTTTCCTCCAAAATGGCTTATTGGGAACTGCTTTTATTTAGAAAATGATAATGTTTAATGAATGTGAACACGCTCATCATTTATAATGGAAATCTCCTTGTTTCTGTCTCTGAAATGTCAGTCTAGATTCTGTGGAGCCATCCGTTTACTCGGCTGTTTTCCGCTTTGCTAAGTCATGTGTAGTGAGCTGCGTTAGTCATTAGTTGGCGGATGACAGAAGACCGTCTTCGTGCTCAGCGTGACGTCTTGTCTTACGGTGTGGGCTCATGGAAATGTTTTGAGTAGCTCAGAGGTTGCTACGAGCAGATGCCAGAGCAGAGCGTCTCTGGCACCAGAAGGCAGAGGGCAGCCAAAATGTCTCATTGAGGGAACCGTTCCCCCTTGGAACTGCAGGATCTGCGTCGCCCTTTGGCTGTGATCGCACAAGTCCTGCTGTCGTCGGCTGTCTGTGGCTACTGCCACCAAGTACGTGGAAAAGTAAGGAGAGGAAAGTAATTCTGTGGTGTAAGGGAAGAGGTGGTGTAAAAGCAGCGGTCTGAAGTGTCTGAGTGGACTCCTTGGATCGTGTGGGAGCCTGAGCAAGTGCAGAGTTGCGCTGTGTGTGCATCTGCTCTGAACTGAGAAGTCTTTTCTGGCAATGTCAAGATAGAGAGCAGCTTCTGACCTTGGACTGAAAAAGTCCTTAGGCAAAGATGTTCCCACTGATCACTGAGCTCTTGCTAAATGAGGGGCTCTGATCTGTACTCCCTGTTGGGTTTAGCTACAGCGTCCAAAGAGGTTACAGCCCCCACAGCTGGCCGAGAGCACTGGGTGCTCATCTCCATCAGCTACAGCAAATCCAGCAGGGACCGTGAATTGCTGTCCTCAAACCCAGCCTTTCCTCAGTTCTGCCCCAGCCTGTCTCCTGGCCTTATTCGCTACGGCTCTGCTCCGAGCAAGTCTGCAGACTGATGTCAATATTCTTGTCGTAGCCATCGCTATAATTAACCTCTTGTGGTTTTCTTTGCTTCTGCCTGGCTGCATCACAAAGGGATACCCAAAGCTGCGTTGAGATGCTAGCAAGGCCTGTTTCAGAAGCAACTTCTACACACTTAAGGTCCCATGTCCCCTCTTTCTGTCTTTTTCTGAATTTTGGCCATGCCTTTGTGTACATGTGGGTGTGTTTGCTTGCAACGGGTTGCTTTACCTGCAGTTGGATCAGAAACAAATCCTTGGGGAGCAGAGCAGGAAAAGCAGCACAATGGGCTTGATAAAAAGCACTCTGTGGAAGTACTCAAATGTAACCTCCAGGTCAGTGACTGCGGAGAGCTAATCTGTTGGCTCTTACGTTGGGTGAAAAGCCAGATTAAAGAAGCTGGGTCTGTGGTGGTTTACTTGGCTGCAGGTTCTGAAGAGAAATGCCCTTGGCTACTAAGATCTCTGGTGGGTTGTGTTGAGCCACCTAAATCAGAAGCTTGGGCTTGTCAGCAGAGAGGGGTGGACTCAAACAACATTTCACTAAAAGGTCTGCACTGGCAGAAGGATGCCACCGACTCTTTTAGAAATCAAATATTTTGGGAAATGCTAGTTCTCTTTCACTTCAGGTGCTTTGTAATGTGCTCCTCTAGGCTGGGTGGGGACTTAGACCTTCTGACATCTCTTTGCCGGCCTTTCTAGACATCAAGGCTGTATCCTTCACTAGGAGGCAATCTCTCTTTAGCTCCTTCCTCAGCCTGTTTTCACGCGGGTGCTTATGATCCCAGCTTTTGCTGATCCATGGCTGGGCAGCTGACAGGCTGCCACTGTGCCTAGTGAAGAAAAATGCGATTTGCAGCAGAGCTGAACCACGTTCCTCTGTTTCGGTGGTAGTCTCGTCCCCTCCCCTGTGACAGTTATCAGATCAGGAGCTGTCTGGAGCAATTAGAGTCCAGCAGAGCGAGTGTCTCAAGGCGGACACTTGTGCTCTATACCCTATCAATGCTGGACCATAAGGACCAGTAATAGTGGGACAGTGTGGGGTGAGAAGCTTCTAACACGGCTAGAGGCACAGGATGTGTGCCTCAACCAGTAGCGTGGCTTCTTGTTGCATATTAGGTGCAATCTAATTAGTTCAGGTATTTTCAGACCAGCCTACTGGTCTGGAGACCCATTTGTAATGGTAAGAGCAATTTGGTTTTCCACCCAAGATGATTCTTCCACAGAGAGGTGGCAAATAGGCTTTTTATCTTCAGGGGCAGCAAGAGCAATTCTTGGTAGGGTTCAGTGTCAGCTCTTAGCACAAAGTGGTATTTGAAGGTTTGGGAATCAGTGATAAAGCTCAGCCTAGACAATACAGTGCATGGAAATCTCTAAAGGAGTGGCCTGCCAGTATGCCTGGAGCTGTCGGATTTTGTTTATCTGAGACCTGAGTTATCTGAAACCCTGACTGGGAGGGAGCAGTTAGCTTCCTTATGTCTTTACAGTCCAACTCTGAAGTATTCTCGCTGAATTCCTCAGAAAAAGGGCTTTCAAACAGGATTTCAAACTCTAATTATTTTCTGTGGGTGGGGCAGATTATTTTTTTATTTTAACATAGACTTGTCAGAAGCTTTTAGAGTTGTAAACTACTTATCCTAAAGTGTGCTTGACAAAGGCAGAGGATGTCTGCTCCTGGGTAGTGACTACTCCCTGACAACCAAAAAAAGCCCTAGTTCTACTGTGATGTCTTCCTGCAAAGAAACGAGAAGAAATCCCTTCTCGTAACAGCTGGGATGGCCAAAGGTGGCATCGTGAGTTGGGGGGGTAAGTGCCCCTAGACACAGCAAACTCCGCTTACAAGAGTTCACGTCAGAGAATGACCCTTACTGCCGATTCCCTGCTGACAGAGTTCAGAGAAAGGTTTGAATTCTCCTGAGAATCCTTTTCTTTGCAGAATATCCCTTTTGGGTAAGAGCTGTTTTACGTGGTGCTCCAGATGTGTCCGTGGGTACAACGAGAATCCAAACCCACTGTTATTTCATTGCACGGTTCAGAGGGCGTGTGTATGGGACCCACGATGTGGTAACATAAGCCTTGAAAAACTACAGAGGTTTGCTGAATAACAAATTAATACGCTGCTTCCAAAACTTTTGAGATCATTTTATCCTTCTTAAACAGGATAAAGCAGATCTGAAGTCTGTGTGCACAGGTATGCACCCAGTGAGTTGGTTTATGAGCTAATTATGTAAATGCTAATTAGAAAAACCCTTTGTCAATGCCAACTGGATATTTCAAAGAGCTTTGCAAAGGGAAAGATGTGTTTTGACTAAAACTGGATACCTCCTTCCATTCCCTGAACTGATACATAGAACTGATTTTTTTTTTTTTCAGAGAAAAATCTTTAGGGAACTTGTATTATTTAATTAGTAGCATTTTTCCCTCTTCTCCCCTCCCTCGTTCTCTCAGGCTACTGGCACAACTTGGGAAAACAAAAGTTAAATATCTTTCCTCCACCCAAACCCATTCCAGTGCTATATAGAAGGAAGAAACCCCACCCTAACACAAAGCTTTATCATTCCAACGTGACATTTTGAACCAGTTTTGACCAGCTGATCTAAAGGCATCTGCCCGTGACATTTTTGGGAAGACTGTTGCACTATTCTGCCCGTGTATCTTAAACCTCCCTATTTTTGAAACCGATTTAGCAATCCAAATGGTATCAGTTTTCAGAGTCGCTCCAGTCTTGCGTTATTAAATTGCCCCTGCGCCTCTGTCAGGTGAAAGAGCTTGTTTTAAAGATAATTTGAGTAGAAGTACTGCAAAGGTAAGTATTTGCATGCTAAAGGGATTACAGAAATGAAATACGAGGTGAGATTAGCGTTGGCTGCGCGCCCCGAGGATTTGAAGTGGATCTGCTGATCGAGTGGTAGGGTCTGTAAGCTTGGAGTTATTTTGCACTGACGTGATCTATAGTCTAAATGCTTGGGTAAGGAATTCAGGGAACCGCGAGCCGTGGAATTCTGCATATGGTAATGCTGTGAAACTAGATGCGAACGTGACGCGGGCTGCGTTTCAGTGGGTAACACACATTAAAATAATGCATGGGTTTAATCTATTTTGTATGCTTAAATAAGCTTGGCTTAAATTGCAAGTTCCCAAACCCTTCAACAGTAAAGTTAAGCAATGTGTACTGGGCTGTACGTGATCTATGTGTTGAGAAAGATAAATGAGAGGTTACACCGAGACATTCAAAGCAAATTTTTTTTTGGTGTACAGTTTTGAAACACATTAATCAGTGCTCATTTGGAAGGAAAACAGCCAGCAGTTGGAAAAGTTACTGAACACACCCAGATCCGTGCCTGCCTTGGAAAACTATTAATCTGAACTTCTCACCTTAGAGAGGGACTGCTTGGATTTTCCTGTTTGACTGGATCAGAGGATTTCAAGAGGGGGTGCGGGTACCCCTCTTGAAAATCTGATCTATCTTGTAGTGACTTCTCTGGAATAGTTCAACTTGTCCTAAGCAATGCTTATGCAGGGGAAGGAATAACAATAGCTAAAGGAAAAGGCATTGAAAAAAAACCCCTGCAGGTGAATAGATTTTTAAATGCTTCTGCCTTAAGATTCAGTGAATGTTTAAAGTGGCTGTTTTGACAGTGGTATCTGTGAGACTAGGGTTTGCACTGAATACCACTGTGTCTAGGCAGAGATCTGATATTTACCCTGAATTCTCACAACTGGCTGCTCTTACCTTTTCACTTTTTCTTCCTTTTTTCTGTTTGTCACTCTTCTCTCCGTCCACAGCCAGTCTGAGATTCTCCAGTTTCTGTTGCATCAATTCATCGACCTATTCAGACACACAGGGTTGAACTTTTCTAAGCCTTCTGTTCCGCCACCGTACCTTGGACAAATACTCAGCTAAACAAGCGTTAAAGCAAAGAACAGATAGTAGGGACTCTGGAAGGAGGTAAGGTCTATGCCAGGGCCAGCTCTTAGAGCTGTAGAGAAATATATACAGGCAACGCACGTTATTAGTGTCCTCTTACTAGTGTAAGCTCACCTGCACTCTGATCTCTTCCTCCACTTCCTCTCGTTTCTCTTCTTTGATCAGCTCCGGGTCGTGATCCTGGAGAAAATCCCATCCCTCGTCTCTGTTCTGCCAAATGGCTGTTATCCAAAAGGAAGAAGAAAGTGGAGGGGAAAGTTACAGAAGCTATTGGTTTCTCTAACTGCTTCTGGAGACAAAAAATAGGTAGTTGTAGGCAGTTTCTATTAAATTATTAGCTGTGTGAAAGTAGCAGGCTCTAGGGACCCTTACCAAGGTCAGAGCCCTGTTGTGCTAGGATCTGTAAATCTCGAGGTTAACTCTTTTTGGCCTTGGGCTGTAAACTGGTAACAGGTTTCAGGAGGATAATGGGACATGGCAGTTGTCATTTTCCGGCTGTAAAGCTGAATGCCTAGAGTGTTGCTCGTCTTCAAGGGCAGGTAGCGCAGTATCGGTTGAACCATACCGTGCCCGATGTTGATATTCTTTCTCTCTCTGCTTAACAGCATCGTGTCTAGATATTTACTGTGAAGTCACAGAGATGACTCCTGTCTTGAGGAGCGTGATGTCTCTATGTGTGTCTCTTGGCTTGGGGACCAAAGGAAGGTGTTTAAATTGGGAAGTTTTCCTCATCTGCTCGCTTATCTAATGCTAAGTTAAAGCTGCTGCGACCTTGTGAGTTAAGTTAGCCTTTGTAATAATTCACACGAGGCCAAAATCCGGGCCAGGAGCGCTGGAATATGCACAAAAGCCTGCGTGGAGAACATGGAAATGGCGGTGTTGAGGGGACAGCGAGTCTGACGGAGTGATAACCTGTGTCCAACCCACAAGTGACGTACGGTCACGCAGTTTTAACTCTATCTGGGGAGTTTTAAGCTGGATGCAGTAATTGAGAGGTAGCTGAAGTCTCTTCCAAGAGAGGCAAGGCCCAGCTGATGTAGCACCTTTATTTCTTAGGGTTGTGCAAAGGACAGGCAATAAGGAGACCAAACTCCAGGAAGAAAGCAAGCTTGTGCAAACTGATGATCAAAAACCCCCCACAAAACCCATTTATGATAAAGCAGCTAATGATCCCAAAGTGCAGCTCTTTATTTTTGTTGAGGCAAACTGCAATTTGTGCTTCAGAAAGCAAAGTAAACGAAGCCTGGCGAGCTCGGTGCGTATCGGCATTCTCCCCTACGAGCAAAAGGTGCTGCTTTTTTACGGAAATGCCTCTCTTTCTACATTTTTTGGAGTTAATTTGAAGGAGGACAATTAACGTATTTCACTTCCTTGCATTTTAAGCCCCATAGTATCTTTATAAATGACAGCTAATCTCCAGCAGTATGTGCTAATTCAATTTGCAGATGATTTAAAATGACAGCTTTCCGCTTGTAAGACATAGGCTCCTTTATGGATCTGTTTTGTACAGGCTACTCTTCCCTGTACCCACTGCTGTTTCTGAGGCACTATAAATTCAGGAAGGTTTTCACAGTACCCACAGGAGATCGTTCACGTTTTAGACCAGTTAATATAATACTGGCTGCTATTTCCATCCCCTACAAATTTTCAGAGTCCAATTACGTGCAGAGTATTTGTGGCTTTCCACACTGGGAATAGTTTTTGCAGGTGACTAGTCTTAATTTCACAACTGAAAATGGGAGAGGTGGAGGAGGACAGTGGATTTTTTTGGTAATGAGGAAAGAAACTCCAAGGTATAGGCATTAATTTCTTTAAATTACTTGCGAGTCATCGGATGGCATGACAGATGTCACGTAATATTTCAAGAGGGAAAGCTGATTTGCTCTAGTTAAACCTCCTCCAGGGTTACCAGCCTGGAATTTCAGCCTTGGGGAAAGGGGATATTGCATGGGAGTTATGTGAATTTTTAAACACTTTCCTGACTGGGTCAACAGGTTGCGAGTGCTATGTTTTCACAGGAGTACCAGGTTTTAGATACTTATTTTTTTCATAGAGGCATCCATAATTTATTTTTTCATAGAGGCATCCATAGAATTTTTTTAATTCTGTTATTTTCATAATAGTTTATTGTCATTTTGTAAATTGATCAGTGGTTAACAGCCACTGCAGGCAAACCAGTGACAGTCCGCACAGCTCGGGTAGCTGCCTTTGATATTACCTGGCAGTGAGTTTTCCGAGTGCTCTATTAGCCCCTAGGTTAGAGGTCCCTAATTTTAGAAGAGAGATGAATAACTCATGGGTGTTAAGATGCTATGTTGGGTTTTTTTTTTTTATAGATCAACAAAATGTTTCAAAGTTATTTTTGAAGCAAGGTCAGGAGGCTAAGGATGTTATGTTTTCACTGGCTGGTCAAAAGAACTCGGTATTTTGTTACAGACAGGGTCACCCAGCCACGGGAGCTATTTTTGCACGTGTGTGTACGCAGTGCGATTTATATCACCTCCTCTAAAATAGTGCCTGGTTATTTTTGGATTATTTTATATGCATATCTCTAGCTCAGGACTGAAAAGATGGGCCAGGACGCTAATGTGGCTGCTAACACCACTGTCACAGCGGTATTAGCTTTCGCTCTGCAGACCAGTAGGTAATTCCAATATCCCTGAATTTCAGAGAACAGCTTGTGACTAATAACTGAAATATATTTGCTTTCAACCTCTCAGCAAAAAGGATTTGAATGTCTTGTTGCCGGCTTAAAAATACATAATATCACCTTAAGGTTTGGGCCATGGGGTATTTGGGTTGAATTTAAATATCCTCTGCAACACCGAGCAAGTCAAAAATATCAACTGGCCATCTGTATAATGGGAGAAATAACACGCTGCTGCCTCGCAGTACAGGGTACTGCAAAAATAAAACTCAGGAAGATGGAGGTAATGATTCAGACCACTTACATTTTCCACAAACTCTTGCTATTCCAGTGTAAAAGTGGATGTCACGCAGAAACTGGCTGTGTCCACCAACGGTTCAGAAAATAAATGTTTTAGAGCTGGGCAAATGTAGTCTGGCAACTAGCAAAGCTGTCAAAGACTGTTTTAGGAGGATAAGTCTTCATGAATTCTAGGGCAGTTTAGGTAGTAGTTGTAGCTTGATATAAGGTGGTGGGAGAATAAAATTGGGTGGAAAAATCTGTAACTGAAATAATTAGATCTCTGTGAAAACCCATCTACATCTTTTTAAATATTTAAAAAGTAACTTAAAACACAAAGCAACCAGTTTCAGGGGAAGGGAAGACTTTCTAAATTGTGTTTGGGGTGTGTGTGACTAAACAAAAATGTTTGTTTGGCCATCTATCCTTTAGGTAAGCTTTAGACATAACTGAAGGTCTTCAGTGGAATAATTTAAAGACATCTGGTATAACTGTTTCTTAATCAAGCTCTCTTACTTCAATGATATATTAAGTTTTATTTGCTACTAAATTTAAATTTCTGTGCAAATTGTGATAGCAGCTCAGGTATTTCTACGTAAGAATAGAAAAAAGTTCTTAGTGTAGAAAAACCAAACTCAAATATACATTTTTTCTTTTTTTTGTCTTTCCTCTAAACAATTCTACTACTGAAATGAAAGCAGGCTAAAATTAAAAATACAAGAAACTGTGCTTACACTGTTCTGGTCAGACGTTGTTCTAGATTTGATTCTGGAGGCCTTGAAAAAAGACCCTTATGCATGGCCAGATTAAAAGTAAAATTATTGTGAACAACTGCCAGGTAGTCCCCATTGCGGCAGTGTCCTGCAATAAAAAGCACTAAGTGCTTGTGAATGAGGCAGGGCAGGGTGCTGCATGGGGCAAAGCTGTTCACTAAAAATAAATAGAATGTCAAATACACTTGGGTCACTAGGAGGGAAAAAAACCCCAACCCCCCCTGAAGTCGAACTGAGCAGCTACAGACTCTTATTGTGCCGTCAGCTCTGGCAGGACGGGTTGGAGACGGGCATCGGTGTTTCCCTCTGAATGCCGAGCGGGAGTCTTTTATCTACAGCCAGAAGGATGCTGCCCATGCCTGACCTACTTGAGCACGTCCTTGCAGTGTACCGGTGGCGAGCGCTGCCGGTACGTCGTGGGATGGAGGTGCTCCTCACGCTGACTGGCTCTAGGCATCCAGTTCCGGTGTCTGGACAGGAGCGTAGGCTCCACAGACAGTTAACAGGGTGCTGAGCTGTCCTTGGGAGATGTACAGGATCACAACACCCCTGGTTCAGCACTCATCTTTGTGCAAAAAGTTAGCGTGAGGAACCCCCAAAAGTTATGTGCTTGCAGAGCCCAAAGCAGGTATTTTGTTAGGAATGGCACTGCTGGTGCTCAGATACGCTTTGGGTGACAAACATGGCCCCAGTCCTCTCATAACCCCCCTGACTTGCTCCTACTTGAGATAGGGACTCCCAGATTTTGCAACTATTCCTATTAAACTAATTTATTGACCTCTGCAGTATTTTTATTCTGAACACTGGGAAGCAATGTGGTGCGGCTACAGCCATTTCCTACGACCTAGAGGCGACTTATTTGCACAAATCCGAGGAGGGGGTCAATTTGCAGTTCAGCGCTGTCTTGAAGCCTCAGCAGGGGAACCGAGCAGAGGAAAGCACAGCTACTCTATCACCTACTCATTAGCAGAGTGCTGGATGAGCATACGTAGCAGCGCAAAACCCTCCTGCCCTCTTTTTGCTGCTTTGCAACACGTAGGGTCTCTACATTGCTCCCTCGTTGCTCTTGGGACTCGCTGGATGGGAACCCTGGTCTTTGCTATTGCTGGGTTTGAGTGAAAAGATGCTGTTTTGTCCTGAGCGCCTAGAAAAGCACAAGTAATGTTCTTGGCCAGTTAAGGAAAGAAGCATGGATGAATTTGATCCTTATCTAAAGCTCCTGCTGACTTCAATAGGGTTTTGATGTAGCATTCAAGAGTGGAATCTGGAATGACAAACTCCTTTTTAGCCATGAAACTGCTTTATAATTTATAAGTTGTAAGAAAATCCTAATTGTTAGAAGACAGAACAGGTAAAACTGTACTGATGTGCATTTAGCAAGTAAGTTGTACACACCTTTCTCTCCAGCCAACCCAAATCGGGCAGAAAACTTGATGCCAGTAATTTGTCAGGAGGAGGGAATAATGGAGGATTTTTATATGAGGAATTTTAGCAAGCCACTAACTCTGCAAAGTGGGGAGCAGAAAAGATATTTGTAATAATTGAAAATAGAGTCTGCACGAAATACAGCAAAAATAATTCCGAAAGCTTTGTTCGGGCACATTGTACCACCGAGGACTTCGGTTTGGCTTGTCTGACCTCTGGAGTCCTGTTGTGCCGTTCACTTCTAGCTCATGGGACAGAAGCTCCTTTCCATTCCAGACAAGCGTGGGACTTCCCTGCTCACTTCCAGGCCTGGCACAAGTGATTGCTAAACTCCCTTGTGTATCTAGGGCGCATGCTGAAGACAAGTGTTTGAGAGAGATAAAGGCATCAAGCATAGAGGAGAGGTTAGGAGAGATCTGGAAAAGAGCAAGATGTCCTTTCATGAAAGCCTTTTATTTTTTTCATTGAGACACCCCTACTTTTAGATGCTTTCTCAAAGTGAAAAAAGTCTCCTGGCTGTTTCTGAGTTACGTTTAAGTAGCGCACCCTGTATCAAGCAAGTATTTTGTTAGTCCAGCAGCATTTTTGTACCTTTGCTTGAAAAGGTGATCTTATTAAAGCATGCAATCAAAAATAATTTGACTGGCTGCAGATTGTGTAGGCGAATGAATCCATGGGCTCTTTCCATGAACGAGAGGAAGATGGAGAAAGTTACAGGAGCATGAAAACACTAATGCTGAAGCTTGATCTAAAGTGCTTTTGAATTATTTGCTATTCGGATGCCATTTTTGTTGCACTCAGGGAAAAATCTAAGCAAGCCCTTGCACGTCCATTAAAGGACTTTGGTTCTAGCTTGGCCGCTGTCACTCCTGGGAACGCACCTTCCTGTACGATTAGCCCAGTGACTTTGAGAGACTCCTGAGAAGGCTTGAGGTACTGAAAGACTCCCTTCCTAAACAGCATTTTTATCTAACGTTCTCATTTCTATACTGTTGCATAGTTTGGGCAGCTGCCCAGCTTGACCTTACAGGAATGTTATTCAGCTTAAGGTAAATGAGAAGAACATTCCAGCTGTAATTGTTATCTTTTCCTACTGACCTTTGTATCGACTGGTTCCTTCTTCCATTATTGAAAGGAAATTACTGGGAGCCATTTTCCAGCCTTCATCCTCTTCCTACATTGAAGGGGAGCATGTGAAAAGAAAAATCAGCATATTAATATGAAGGCACTTCAAGTGTGGAAAAAGTGTCATATTTGTAACTGAATTTTTAAAGTTTTATGTTAATTTGAGGAGGAAGGCAGCATTGTTTCATCAATTAAAATCTTCCTAGTAAGATAGAAGGAAGTTTTATGCCCGTAAGAGAGGGGGTGTCAGTTCATCAGTTGGCCTGCTGGGGCCACAAGAATTAAACGTAGGCTTGTCTGAACATGTAATATAGGTAGGAGACATGCAGCATGTAAATGAAATTACCTTGTTGGGGTTTTTTTCCAGTTATTCTTATTTGTAAGGTTTCTCCCACCCACCCCCTCAAGGAGTTCCTAACATGTGAGTAATTCCAAGATGTTGAAACCTCATTTTAATGTGTAATCAGAAAGAAAAACAGTGGTCTTGGTGTATTTTGCAAAACAAAATACTTTGTTTCAACTTTATCAAAACACTTTCACACTTTCCTGTCTCAAGTAAATGACACTGACGTGTTCCTGAAAGAGTCTGATTTCATTGAACCAGTATTTCTGATGGAAAAAAACTTGTCAGGAAATTATCAAAGCTTCTTCGTATTGTATCAGTCATAAGTCTCAAAATGTTAGTAAGGTAACAGTTATTAGTGGGAGATCAGATCACTGTTGGGGGAAGAGGAGGTGAATGTGGATTTATGCAAGACTGTACAAGTTGTATCAGGTTTTGCTAACCCATGTGTAGTCTGGAAGCCACTGGTTATCAGTAAGATAGAAACTGCAGCTCCTGAAGTAACTAAAACGAAACAAATCCCCTAAATTAGGTGCCGTTGCATACCTGCTATTGGCAGATACAGTCGCAGCTAGGTCATGTGCATTATTAAATATCTGTTTTTAATTAAAGGGTTATTATAATAATTAAAGTTTGGGCCCAGAAGGACATGCAAAGTGTAAATACGTTTATCGCTTCTTACCCTAAGCTCTACAGATGCATTTGAAAGAGATTCAGGAGTTTCTTGACTAAACATCGAGAACTGTTTGGGTAAAGTATAACAAGACTTTGAGGATCTGACACCCAGAGTTCAAATTTCCAGTTACTCTAATGGATTCTGGGTTTTTGTGGAGTGCGGCGTTTTGAGATTCATCCTTGGATCATTTGCAGTAGGCAGAATCCATTCTTTCAATGTTTTTTCCATGATATTTTATAGAAAGTGATTTAAACGTGGTGCTCAAAGAGGAAGAAAGTAAGTGCCAAGTATTAAAAACCCCCAAGCAACAAATCCCCCCTAAACCAACCTAAAAATGGGTTATTCACTTTTAGCCTCTTAATGGCATAGGACATGTTAAGGTTTCTTTTATTGTTACAAATAAGCCACTAAATCACTTTAATTAGTAGCTTCAATGATTTTATACACTGATAGAAATATTGTTGTGTCCACTTAATGGCTTTTAATCAAAACCCCTGCGTGTCTAAAGGACAGTGGCCGAACGCTGTTCTGTCTTCCCTCTTGCCTCTATTAACAGCATAGGAGTCAATGTAATATAAAAAACTTCTTTTCCTCTGAAGTCAGTTGATGTATTTTCTTTTTCTATGTTCAGCTGATTGTTCTGTGTTAAGGCCCCTTGAACCACCACCGTATGTTTCAATCTATGATATGGAAATCAGAATTTAAACATACTTCTGAAGCTCTCCAAAGCTTAGCCCCCACTAGGGGAATCTCATTCAACAGCAGGGAAAATTTTGCCTGGAGTCTATTGTGCACTTATGCCATGGAAATTCTTCTAATGGGTTTCACTAAGGATTAAAAAAAAAAAAAAAAATGTATCTTGTTGTTAAATTTCTGGATGAATCCTAGGGATGCACGCAGGCTTGCTCATGTTCGGTGAGACAGGTTGCAGCACGTTACTGGGTGAAGCGGTCCAGACTGGTTGAATGTGTTCTCCTATTGAAAAGATGGATCATGTGGTGCTGAAATTATTATTTTATTTTTTTTCTTAGGTGCCCAATGAGAAATCAAATCGGCACCTTGCAGAGAAAAGAAAACGGAGTTACTTTGATATCTAATATGCTTTTTTTAAAGATTGCTATCAGGCTTTTCAGAAATACTTAAATTTCCTTCTGGGCTCAAACTTTTGTTTTCTTTAAGAACTGAAGTTAGGAACAGGGCTTTTTTCTGCCTGCATCGCCATGACTTATAGCCTATACTTATTTTAATAAGGGTCCTGCTGTTAGAAATTTTCCAAAAACTTCTCAACTGGTCTTAGATACTATTTTTTTCCCCTGTCAGTATTATAACCTTGGAGAGAATGTTCCCTTTGTTCTTTCTCAATGAACCATAGAGAACCTGACATAATGGCTCAGAATTTTACTTGACAGGACTCGTGATGGCTGAAGAGACGAGAGCGACGTGAAGTTATAAAGACCCAGAGCTCTATATTGTTATTTCACCCCGTTTCAAAACAACCTTGCAGAGATTGTGAGGGGATTGAGATTCATTTTTGGTATTGTTGGTTCTTATCTAATGAAACGTGCAAAACCAACAAGGAGTCAAATTCATCCTGTCAGAGCCAGGTTTTTTAAGCAGATGAGCGAGTTGCCATCCAGTTTCAGAAGCTCGGGTTGGGTGTAGTGTTTTTTAGCGTGACTGAAGTGTCTGGAACAGCCTTTCTCCTTGCCTGTGTGGAACCAGAGGCATCACAGGGCTTTGTTCTGGGAAGGAGCGAGGACAAGGGCAAAGCCATTAGAGGACACCCTCCTGAATCCTCCCGAAAGGAACTGGCCTGAGATGCTACAGGGTTCTACGGCTGTGAATGAATGACAGTGCTCTTTGAAGTCTCTGATTTCCAAAGCTTTTCTAAGCAATTGCCTTTGTAGGTGTACTTTGATCTGATCTTTCTCACAGAGTTCTTTGGTGCATGTGCTGATTTGAGGGGTCACAGCATGAGTTGGTCCCGCGGAGCTGAACTCAGCACTAATACAAGTCACCAGAAGTCTTGCGGACAACAAACAACTTGGGATCAGTATTATCTGGCTTTGGTCTGCAGGCATTACACTCCTCTTTCTGCTCTCTTGCTCCCCCAGGTTTGGTTTGCTCTGCCACTAAGATACGCTGAGGTGGTACCAGTAATCACCTTCCACTACTTGGAGTATGAATCCTTCACTGGTGCTGTGGTGATGCACTCTGATAGCATCACCCTGACAAAGGAACTCCTGAAGATGTTCCGGGGTAAAACCCCAAAAAACTCAGTTTTATATGACCCAGAAAGCGTTTTCATGTGGCAAAGATGCTATCAAAGTTAGCAATTAACACATAGATATCTGTCTCCCAATTAAATAGACTGATGCTTCCTAAGTTCATGTAGTTCAGGTTCTTGGCTAGCTGTTATGAGAGCTTTGGCTAGATTAATGGATGTTGTCCAAGAAAAGCATCTTTTTTTTTTGTTATATGGTTGTTCCAGGGTTAGGACTTAAAATTAATTTGTGTAAAATTTTGCAGTGAGGAGTAAGCTTTGCCCCAGAAAACTCACCCTTCTCCTCCACATACTTGGTGAGAGATTAATGACCCTTATTTAAAATAAAATAAATATACTGTTTCAGCTTTGTTTATACTATAAAGTAAATGAGAAACAAAATTTGCTGCAGCAGCAAAAGTCCACAATTTTTGTTGCATAGTTTGCTTTTGAAGATGCCCTCTGGCCACTGTGCTGTTTCACAGGTGTTATTTCAGGAGCAGCTTTCCTGAGGATAATTTGGAAGCGTACCTTCTCTGAAACCAACCCTCGGCACATCAAAGGTTTCAGGGAGTGTATCATACGTTAAGTGGTGTCCGCTGCGACTTGAAGCAAAAAATAGTTCATACCCTAAGAAGGTGGACTGAAAACGCATGACTGCTATTTAAAGGCTTACAAAATACTGGCTTGCGGTGCAAAAGGCACAGCTGGCCCATACAGAACTGTACTTAAAACTAGTTTAAAATCCGCAGAAGCTCTGGGCTAGGTATCCGAGTGAGACTAAAGTTCTTGTCTCCTAGTTGTTGTGCGAATGGGTGGCAGTCACTAACTTGTGTCCCCTGTGTTGAAAGTGAAAATGCTTGGTCAGATCGCTGGTTACAGCGTTATCTGCACAAAAAAAAGCAACAGTGCTTTGAAAAGTGTGCGCACACTGTCTCGGCAACAATGTCAAAGCCATAAAATGTTGTTTCCCCCCCCGCATCTGTCTCTCTGGCAGTCTGCGCCTACATCAGCTCTTCTCACTGAGCTGAGTCATGGCCATGCAAATGGTCATTCCTATAATATGAGAGGTGAAATGCAGTTCCCCAGAGTCATCAAGGTAACTGAAAGGCTGAGAGGGACTGGCCTCAGCCAGATCCTGTCTTCTGAACCCAAACCTGAAGCCTGGTGACCCCTCTAATGTAAATTTAATAGCCTCTGCCCACATGTGGCTGGATAAGCTGGACTTTGGCTCTGTTCTCATAAACTGTTTTTTTTTTTCTGTAGGAAGACTTACTTTCTTTCCAGTTTTCTGTGGTTTTTTCCCTTTTGTCTTTTCCTTCCCTCCTCCTTTTTCTTTTTTTTCCTTTTGGGCTTTTTTCTGCAAAGCCATTGCCTCTTTGGCAGCCAGTTCTGCAGCGACCTGAAAGAGACAAAAAGGAACAGGAAGAGCTGGTCAAAATACTTTCATGTGCAAGGTCTGTTGGACATGTGCTGGAGGAGTTATCAACCTGTGTGTATTTTTCCTCCCTCGCTTTCAGCTTTCCAATACTGGGGAAACATGATATCCAAGATATTGCTTGGTAGCCCTCTACGAGGGCTGTTGATAATTACAGAGAAATCCTTTGAACTTGCACTCCTACCTGTGAATTTTGGCATAGGTGCTGACTTTCCCAAGACGTTGCCGGGAAAGAGGTGATTTCTATGTCCCAAACAGCGAGGGCTTTCATGAAGTGCAACCGATTTCTGAAACCACCCAGAAGTACAATATTCTAATGATATACAACTTTAAAGTTCCCTCTGGTCTTGGACTCAGATTATGAATTTGTCCTAGTGTTTCTAAGGCAGATTGATTTTATAGAGATGGATTTTGAGAGTTTGCCCTGAGGCATGTCTAATTTCAATACGTGGCTAAAGACTGAAATGGTTCTAGTGGGTGAGAGAGATTGGATAGAGAGATTATGACAAACTCTGGCAGATATAGGTGGTTTGCTCAGCATCTTTATCCCTGCAAGCCAGTAGCAGCTGATAGCTGGGTACAGCTTCTTCATTTTCTGTCATTTTACCTCCTGGGCATTTATACCGTATCTGAAAAAGGTGGAGGGTGAAATTTGCTGCTTCTCCGCTTCTCTTGTTGCCAGGCACCTTTCATTGTGTTCTTTTGTAAGATCATCTACTGATAAGTGTAAATCAGAAATACTGTGGCCATCAAAGTTTATTAAGGGGCCATTAATATTGGCAGTACCGTGAAAGAGTAGAAAATAAATTTTCAATTGTAAACATGTTTGCTGTAACAGTAAAAAATGTTTGTTTTCTAAAGAGTGCCTTTTACTGCATTGAAGATCGGACAGCAGAAGGGAGATGAAGACAAGGGCTATACTTTGCAGCCAGTGAAATTTCATTAGTAGATTTCCCCAAGCATTTCAGTATCTTACATTTAATTAAATATGGTAATTTAAACCCCAAGCACCATTCAGTCATATCTTGCGGTGATAAGCAGTGAAGCGTTTCGTTCCCTGGGATAGATTAACAGATTGACTAGAGTTCAAAATAGGTTTTTAGTGTCCCGGCAGGCCTGTTGTATCCAAAACCAACAGAGCTACTCCAGACGTAGCCTTTAATGTAGCGCGAGTACCCTGCCAGAAATCCAACCCTGTCACCTCGGCCAGCCTACCAAAGGGTAACCGTAATGGGTTCCAGCAGCTCGGGGTGGGTTTATCTGGCAGGACACCTGCGATGGACAAAAGATTTTAATTTTAAGCAGTGTTTTTGAGTTCTACGGGTGATATTTTTAAGTATATCCAGACTCTAGGTGGAACGGTTTGCTTTTGTGTTTTTATACAGATGGATGATAGTGGAAAGGGTTACGCAGAGTTCCTGTTCTCATGAATCTGCTATAATGGGACTAAACTCTGGAACTGTCCTTCTCCTTCTGTCTTGGCTTCATCTGTCTTGTAAGGTGGCAAGAAAACAAAGCCTGGTTACTACTTTCCGAACTGCACTGTGAGCCACGGTGCCAAGTCTTGAACTAACTGCTCATACAGGGAACAGAAAGATGGCAGTTGTGGTTAGCACGGAGTGAAACGTGAGCTCACACGTGAAGCCACGTCTAGACGCACGCACAGTGACTGTGGGCAGAGGTGGTGTGCAGTCTGTGCCTGTACAGTCGCTCTCCTGGATGCATTGGCAACGTACGTGCAGCCTGAAATGCCAAGAAATTTTGGTGAAATGCTCTGAAACAGCTGGCAATGTCGTCAGCATGCAGAGCCTGACTTTTTCTGGAGCGGCTCTCTGCTTCCCAAAAGATAATGAGAAAGCAAATAGAACTTTTCTTTCTCCCTGTCAGATGCACCTTCTCCTCTGTACTCCTTTGGTGCAGCTTCTCCAGCTCTGCTTTCACCTCTGCTCTAAGCAGCTCCATAGTTGCAGAGGACTGGGAGCTGGGGTGAAGCTGGCTGTGTATCTAACCTTGGGTGGTTCGCGCTCTTCTACACAGACCAATTTCCCCTCCAGCTATAAGAAAATGCCTGAAGAATCTGACAAAAAGAGGAAGAAAGGGAAGGGCAAGCAAAGGTTAGTTGGAGATATGAAGCGATTCACCCACATTATAATAATTTTTTTTCCCCTGAAGAAAACTTCGTAGTGGAAATAAAAGGTGATGTATTTCTAAATTATTTTGGACCACCCTTTTCTCTGCTGGGTTGCCTCCTAAAACAATGTTGAAAGCACTCAGAAAACTCTTAATATTGGGGAAGAGAATGTGCATCAGTAAGAATAGATGAATTTTAGTCTCCTTTTTTTCCAGTCTTGCTGTAGGGCTCCTGTTGTGCTCATGATGACTCCTCTCCAGTAACGTTTTCTTCTGAGGCTGAAAAGACATTTTCACCTAAACCGATATCCCACAAAAATCAAATTAACTTTTTTCTATTCATACATCAGTTCAGGTGTGTTTCTAAGCTCTTGCAGTGCAAATCCCCTTTTTTTGGGAAACAGAAGGGCATTAAAACAGAATGCAGCCTATGTATAGAAATGCCTGATGTTTGTTTTTGAGCCAAGTACATGACAACCCCCAACTGTCAGTAGGACTCACTTGTGTTTGATGTTCCTCAGCCATAGAAAGCTTGGTGGTGGCTCAGGCAAGCTGATACTGGAGGCAAATATTCTTCCTCAAGAATAAGCCCTTCCCTCATCCATTGAAAGAAAGACCTTGCTTGAACTTCCTGTCTTTATTAGTGGCGTGGGAATTAATCAAATGCAGGGATAGAGTGAATTTGGGAATTCTGGATCGCTGGCTGCAGGGAGTGAGAGACAGCCTCAGAGCCCTGTAAATCTGGCTCTAAAACCATGTTGAGCAGAAACACTTCATACACATGTAGCCTTGTGTTCCTGGAGAGAAAATGGGCTCTCTTTGAGTACTAACTCTACAGGAAGAAGCTATTTTGAAATCTAAGAAGAAAAAAAAAAGTTTCTTCAAGGGAACAGGACTGTTTGGGAAGAGATGCCACCCCCATGTCCCAGAGTAGCGTGCCAAACAGTGGACTGCCTTTTTGCATCACTTGCGCTTAATATGCAGTATAAAATGTACTTCTCCCTGTCCTAACGCTCCTAGCTTGAGGACACTTAATTACAACTCTTATTCCCTGTAAGGTGATATCTTTTTTTTAAATCAGTTGGAGGAGATGTTCCTTGGAAGTGTTTGAGGCCAGGTTGGATGGGGCTTTGGGCAACCTGGGCTAGTGGAGGGTGTCCCTGCCCATGGCAGGGGGTTGGAACTAGATGATCTTTGAGGTCCCTTCCAACCCAAACCATTCTATGATTCTATAATTCTGTGTTGTTTTCATCATGGGGCTCTGTCCCATCGAGCTAGCTGAGGGCCAGTGATCTGGATTTGTTCCTTCTCGCAGGCGAATCCACTGGTGTAGCTTTCAATAATGTAGTGTTCTCCTGGCAAGGCACTTCTGAGCCTTCTTTACTTTTGGGTGTGCACCTGCGAGCAAAGCTGAAGCTGTCAGAAACAGCCCCGGTGATCTGTTTCTTGCAGGAAAGAATTCAAAATGTTGGGTGGGATTTTCTAGCTTTATGGGATCTTGCAAAATCTTATGGTTGGCTTTAATTTCACATTTCAGTCCATGATTGATACATGCTCTAGGATTGGTTTTTTTCCCCTATCTGGCAGATGTTGCTCAACTGTTAAACACTTGTGTTTATCTTCTGGCAAAGGCTTCAAAATGCTAATCTCCATTGAATGTGTTTGTGAAAATCTCTTAGCTTTGCTTGGCGTTGGTTGTTGGTGGGTCTTTTTTGTGATGGCTTTTTTTTTAGGAAGGTGAGTGATAGAGGTGAAAAGGGGTTGTTGATCCTGCTTGGCTTTAGGCATTCAACCTAGGCTACTGGCTTCAGCCAACAGAGATTCTCTTTGTAGGCAGTGGAGAGCTGCTGGACTTAGGAGTTTGCCTGCAGAATGGCTTCACTGCCCAGAATCGTCTGGAGGTGAAGATATCTGCCCCTGGTGTAGCTTAACAGAGACTGAGTACCATTTCTGTCCTCCTTAACTTGAAATAATCAGATTATTTTTAAGGCTTTGAGAAGCCCAGCTCCAGCTGATGGCACCACGCGTTTGGCACTTTTGAAAATCCAGCCTGATCACTTCTAAAAGGAGCATCCAGAATAGTGCGGAACAGAGGAAATAAAGGTGAGCGCGACTGTAGGCATCGACTTCTGTCACTGAAAAGTACGCTCGGTGTATTTGCTGTCAGGATAAAAGCATATTGGCACAATGCCGGATACAAAAAAGTACAACTCTAGAGAGCTTCTTGAGTCCTTCTCTGATGCTTTAAAGCTATTTGTGACACGTTCATTTGGTAAAAGCGAGTAAGAAATTCTATCTGGGGGTGTGCGTGGGAATATTGCAGTATTTGGCTGCACAATTGCATTTTACTGTCCCTACCTGGGAAACAGTCAGGCTGACGAATTGAACACTAATTACTGTGGATCTCTTGCACTGCCGCTTACAATCGAAGTGATGGGTGGGGATCTCTGGCTGTTGGTAATAATGAATATTAAGGAGCAGGGTAGTATCGCACGGAGTGCCAAGCGAGGATCAGGAGCGTAAGTTTGCACAGCAGTTAACGTGTACTTTTTCTTGCCCCTTCTCTAGATACTGTGATTACAGTAAGGTGGAAATGACTTTGTCCTCCATGCAGCAAACGAACGTACGACCAAGATCTCAGTAAGTAAACATCTTTTATGAGAAGCTATTTAGTATTGGAAACGAGGGGGAGCTGGGAGAGGGGGGATATGCCTGCGAAATGGCAACTCTCTTGGCTTATTTTCATGGCGATGAGATTTAATGAACTACAGGAAGAGATCGTAATTTTGTTGGCAGCAGTAGAAGGGCAAAGCTAAAAATTGTCATATCTGATGATTATCTTTGGAGCAAAACATAAAAAACCATTAGGGAGAGGCATCTGGAACAGATGCCGGGAGATTACACGGATGTCCCAGAATCTTAAATTCCTCTTGGAGAGCGTGTAAAGTAGAGAAAAGCTTCTCTTTAGTCAAGGGACGGTACGTATTTTTCTGACTAAACCACCACGTGCTTTGCATCGGGACCTTCTATGGCATACCTTTATTGAAAAGTATTTGTAAAATGTCGTGAAAGCAGTTTGCGCAGAAGGCCAGCTACGTCGCAAAGTCAGGTAAGGTCAGAGTTGTCAAAGGAGAAAGAAATATAGAATGTATAATAATGCAGCAATGGTTCGTGAAGTGATTAATTTGTATTTTATTTTCCCCAAAGTGTCTTTACCTAAGTCTTATAAAATGCTCGGTTTTTAAATACAGTTCGGTCCTGATTTTTCATGGAGTTTAACTTGGGAGTAACCAACCCCTTCACAGAAGGTAATATATACAAGAGGTGAAATCTTGTCTCCCCTGAAGTCAAGGACGAAACTCCCATTAACTTCAATGGGGCCAGGATTTCATTCGCTATGTCGCCCAGTAGACCAGTGTGGAACAAAACCAGTTGCCTTGGGGATTTTTAATATGCGGCTGACTCGGTTGAACAAGAAATGTTTTACTTGTCTGACATTCAGGTAACATCGTGGTTGTACTGAACTTTCTTTTGCTAACTGCGTTCTGGATATCTGTTAAGGTTATGTGACATCTGTTCTCGGTTGTGCTGGCTAAAAAGGGAGAAAATGTTTGAAAATCAGATAATTGCTAGTGAAAATTTGTTGGGAAAATAGATACAGTCTTTTCTTCCAAGTATTTTTTTTATGCAGGGGAGAACAGACAGTAAAACAATCTCTCTAGACTTTTGGCTTCATTTTTTAATACGAAGAGAAAGCAGATGCCCAGGAAAAAGAGAGCAAAATAGCTGAAGGTGGGAATTCAAAGCTGGGAGTAGAACAGAAGAATATATTTCTCCAGGATCCACTACCATATCCAGTTTTGCTCAGCTTAATTTCTTTTTTTTACTCAGTTGTGTTTATCCTTGTTGGTAGCAGGTCTAATTAGCATTGTTGCTCCTTGATGGCTTCTCCAGCAATAAGCCATGCTTCCTGGGTGGCTCTCCTGCTCAGAGCGGCCAACAAAGCCTTCTTGACTCTGGCACGTGCTTCTACTTTAGAAGCTGAAAGTTTAACTGATGGGTCTCCTTCACTCTGTCCAGGATCGAACAACAGTGTGGCTTACATACGGAGGCCAGCAGGGTTGACCTTTGGAGTACTCCAAACTTGGCTAAAACCAGGAGCATGCCCTAAGCTCGGTTTTGGTGAGGCACAGAGAGCTGTTAGTAGCAGTTTTCTTGTACGTTTTTGTAAGCAAGCTTACTAATGGTTAGAGTATTACTAATCAAATCAAGGCTTAGCTTTATGTTGAGCTAGTTTGTATTTACATCCTGCCCAAACCACACGGATGCTGCTAGCGTGTCCCAGGAAGGACTGAATCCAAAACGTTACCTTACAATACTGGTGCTAAATCAGCTTTTTGACAATTTAGTGTTCCTAGCCCACCGGTAGCCACCACATCTGGTATACTCAGGAGCCAAATCCTGCTCCTGTGTGCCGGGCTTTCTATTCATAATGTCCCTCAACAGCCGCCTCATCCTGCTAAGATCGTTCTGGTGGGTGGAAATGGCTCAGTGTCAGCCACTGTCTTCACAGCTTCAACCCGTCTTAATCCCTTTATGTGACTCCCAGGTAATCGGAGGAAGAGATTTATCAGCCACTTCTATTAGCCAGAGAAGCCAGGAGAGGGTTTTTACCGGGAAAGACATGTGTTCATTACAAAGATACACAAGACAAACATAGCTACCTCCTTCACCTGAACGTGCCCCTTGCTCAAGCTGGCTTAACTGGCAGCAAATCAAGGCTTAGGCCTGCCTGCCTAAGAAACTCTTCTCTGCCTAAACTAGTTATTGCTAGACTGTGCTGATACTGAATGCAAACACACTGGAACCAATTTCAGCTTCTGGGGTAGCTTTGGATGCCTATTTTAAACTAAGGCTACTTTAAACTGTTTAATATATATTTCTATTAGTAGCTGGCACCAGTCTAAGTACATGGATTTTGCAAGAGGGGAGCAACTCTTGGTAACTGAGCCCTTTCCTCTTAGCTCCCTCAGATATTTATTTATCTGTCCGTAACTTGCACGCCTAAGCACCTTACGCCGTGACTAAGTGCCTGCACATCCTGAAAGGGAACAAATTTTGGTACGTGACTTTAGTGCTTTATTGTGGGAGAAAGCAATCCTTTCACTTGCAGCAAAACCCTTCTTAACGATAAGGTTCCTGTAGTGCTAGAGGCTGTTGTTATGAAAAATTGCTGCTTAAATAAACAGACAAGTTTTGTGGCAATTCCTTCCCCGATCCCATTGACCTTTTTCATTAGACGAGGGACAGTACCTGCTCTGGAGTTTTTTCAGAAAGAATAGCCATTGAACCTCCTGCCTCTTCAGGAGGATAGTCAGGAAACTTGCCTATGATATGCCTGTGTGAGAAACAAAAGCAAAAAAGGCATTAAAATCCATAATTCGTCATCTGGTTGACAAAGATGTTAGATGGTGGGGATGCATACTCTCCTTCACCTCCTATTCAAAACCAGAGCTGGACCGCTTCCTGTGACAGTGGCTTTTTGTCCAGGAAATTAATTAAAACCACTTATGTCTCTTGTCCCGTGGCCTGTCAAACACTGAAAGCTCTTAAGGAATCTCTCAAGACTGTAAGTCACTTCACCGCTGAGACTTAGCATAAAGCGTTTGTATTTATAGCTCTGCTCTCTGCTTTCAACATCCAGGTTTGTTTTTTAAAAAAAACAAAACTTAAATCGGGTTTTGATCTACAAATTCCAGGTTGTATTTCTGTTTGAGGATCTCCCCCCTCAGAAGTTTCCAATGTACTTGTGCAATTGGGTGACGATAGAAGCTGGGGGGCGGGGGGGGGAACAAAGGGCTTTGTAGTGAGGTATCATGGATGGCATGGATAACATAGGGTGCTTTCACAAAGAGATTAAAAGACATAAATAATATTTAACTATATAGTCTGAAGGCCATTTTTGTATTGATAGGACTCTTTAACTTCTTTCATTTTTGTAGCATTTTGGGTTTTAGCAGTAAGATTTTCTGTTTGGTAATATCAGGAAGATTTT
Source organism: Aramus guarauna (assembly GCA_013400195.1). Lineage (NCBI taxonomy): Eukaryota > Metazoa > Chordata > Aves > Gruiformes > Aramidae > Aramus > Aramus guarauna. The sequence goes on from VXBL01004963.1 coordinate 82,726, forward strand.
TCTGTTCCAAAGAAAATTCTGACACTTCAGAAAAATACTTGTGCTACTCTCAAATAGAATGGTAATGTTTCCTCTAAATGAAATTAAATTTCCCCTGAGATGAAAACAGCTCAGAAAGGTCAATGTGATTCATAAAAATGGCTTTCATTTTTTTAAAACAACTGGTACCTTAAGGGATTTTTCCCTATCTACTGTTAAGCAGTTGACTCAATTTTAAGCTGAGATCCTTGGAACAGGGCATCAGTTATGTTTCTATAGTACCACGTGTACGGTTTGGATCCCTAGCTGGTATTAATGTCATACCAATTAAGAGAGAATAAACAAACATTCATCTGTGATTGTAAGCTCTGACTTGTGTGTGCAACAATTACTAGCTCTATCCGCAAACAGATGCAAAACTCTGGTCGCTGCATTCCCCGAAACCAGTTTGTATGAACAAAGGGGCGTCACTGTTAGGGTATTTTTTTATAAAATCTAGTAAGAATGGGATTTTGGCCTCAAAACCCCCCATCATCTAGTTTGTTTAATGTCAGATCATGTTTCATTTTTTACAAACAGCCAGAAAATAGCTCAATTTTCTGTTAAACGCAATCTTGTTTTAAATGCTGCTACAAGTCTGGCTTACGGCAACAAATTTCTCAAAATCTGATATTAAGGCCGTTGCTACTTTACTCATGCCAGCTGGGAGGAAGGAAAGGCAATACGCACTGCGGGTGAAGAATCAGTTTGGAGTCCGCCACCCACTGAATCAGTGGTATCAGTGCCAGCTTTCAACATTTATTAGTGTTAGGCTTGGTATTTGTATTAGCTTTTCACTTTTAAATCATTCACAGCTTTCAGAGACAGAAATATTTACCCTTTGGATGTGTACGACAAGTGTGTATCTGAGTGTTGTAGAAATCCTGTCCAACTCTCAGATTTGGAAGCGGGTTCCAGTTTATAATCTACGTTTTCTGAGTGATTCTTCTGCTCACAGCTGGCCCAGCTGTTCGGGATGATGCGGCTCATCTCATGTCTTTGCAGCAGCTACGGCAAGCGGTTACGTTGAAAAATAACTCGAGGCGAAGAGAAGGTAATGCCAATCTTTTCACACGAGCCTGTCAGCCGTTGACTAACCAGTCAGCTCTGTGGGCACTGGGTCTTTGGTTGGGGCCAACGCAGAATGGGAGTGCCCTTGGCTGTCGGTGACCCTGAGAGCAGACAGCTACCGCACGGCTCAGTCATGCTAATTCTTCAGCAACATCTGGTTTTTTTTTTTTTTTTCTTTCTGGATTTTATCCTTTCCTGTGTACTGTTGTTTAGCATATTGATTGATGTCTGATGATCAGGGAGCAGTATTCTTAAGTCTCATTCCCTATCTGGTCTATTGTGGGTTTCCCTTTTTCTCTTCTAGGCTTAAATGTCTACAACTTCAATCCTGTAATGCCTAGAAAGCATGCACATGCATGACCCTTACAGACAAATTCCTCTCTTTGGGAAGCCCTCTGAGTTCAGAGGTTAAACCAGGGATTCATTTGGCCTGTAAATCTGCACAGAAAAATGCAGTGATTGATCTTCCTGGTCAAAAGTCCATTTTAAATGTAATAAATCTCAATTTTTATTCCCCGTTCGCTTCTTGGCAGCGTTCTACTCAAAACCATCGCAATGGGTAGTCTCATGCGTTTGTCATAAGATGCTAATTTGGATTCAACTGGACCTAAACTATTTTGTATAAGCTTGTTTTACTGCTGTTGATAATGACAAAACATGAGGATAAAATGAGCAGCCAGCAACTCCATGAACAGCCAAGGGTATTCCTGTATCTCTGCTCCATCAGGTATGCTACACATCTATGGCTCCAGAGGGTTCCACCAGGCACGTCCCATGTTGAACAAGTAACAGCTTGTGAATTAGGAGGATCTTCCAAACATGTAGAATGATTCTGAGCCTGCTTTATGATAATAATTATTGCAACTTCCTAGAAACAATGAAGTATTTGTGATTAGAGCCAGTTCTAAGGCAGTAATACCGAAAGAAAATTAATCCAGATGATGTAAGAATTTGCTCCAAACTTGAGCCTGGAATGCTATTTTGTTTTGCTGGAGCCAGGAGTAGAGGAGGGCTGTACTGTGGGAATCCTTGGTTCCACCTCTGGAACCCATGGCACAGCCATACTGTAAATCAAGACTTACTGAAGGTGGAGCTGCAGAGGTTCCCATCATCAGCAACTTGCCTGAAATTGCCCTGGGGACTAGAGGAGCATTGTACCTGCACCTGCATTGTTCATTGACTCCAAAAGTTGAGCTGCAACTACAGTCACTGTAAGGTTTTAGCCCATTAGAGATCACCGAGTGTGAATTTCAGACTGGTGTTGGTTGGATTGCTCTCTTGGTCAAGTGAAAAAAGAAAACTACTTGGTCTGCGTTTCCTCTAATCTGCCTGGCATTTATTTTTGCTATTCACGGTACTTTGACACTACCTTTGCATGTCAGTCGCTGTATCTAGCTGTGACAGCTTATCCACAAAGTTCGCACACCCTGATGCTTTCTCTGCATCTCACTGAAAAGGGAGCGCTGTGCAAAAACTAGATCGGTGGTCAGGCAAGTCTGAAAGTCTTGTTGCGTGTTGATGGGGAGCGGAGAATGTAAAAAGCTTAAGCTCTTGGTACAAAGAGTATTGGAGCGTGTAATATATTTGAGAGACATGGTACGTGTCAGAAACACCTGGTTCTGAGGCAAGTCAAAGCTCAATGAATCTGTTACTTATTATTGTCTCAACATTTGCAGGGGGAAAAAAATCCAATTGTGCTTTTCCAGCATCTCATAAAAACGCGCAAACACCAGAACTGGAAGAAGCAACTGTTATTTTCAATGTGATTGCTTCAGTGGGAGTGCTGACAATGTGTTAAGGAGTACAAGCAAAAGCAGAAGCAAAATCTGTTGGGTTTCATACGGATGATGCTGTTCTGGTAAAACTGTTTGCCTAAATGAACAAAGGGAACCCGTAAAAAGAACGGCTGCTTGGTAGGACCGGACTGGCGGCTGCACGGAAGCGAACAAGGTGAGATGGAAGGGCAGGGCTAGGAAGAAACGTCCACCTTGAGACAAACTTCAGCAGTAGCCTAGGGAAGTCCTTATAGCCCGCTGCTTCCCAGTCTGCAGGGGAGGCTGAGGACGGTTCTTGGGGGTGACCTGCTCCCCGTTGTGTATTCGCAGGTCGCTGAACAGGAGCTCGCATGTGGGAGACTCGCTTGCGCTGCTGCAAATCAAACTGAGGAGTCCCGGAGAGTTCACAATAGGCAAAATGTCTTTCTTTGGGTCCGAGCCACTGCTTTAACAGAACTACTAAATGGTTCTGTGCCATGGAGGATGTTGCTGAAGAAGGGACCTTTAGAAACTTGTGGTATGTGAGAAATCCATTACTTTTCTGGAAAGCAGTGAAATCCTGTCCATGGGAACCTAGCAGGGGCTTGGTAAACAGCTTTACAGAAAAGCCATCTAACTGGAAGGAATGGGGCCCTAAATCCGAATCAGAGCAGCTCAACCGGAAGAGTAAGGGGATGAACAAAGATGGAGGGGTGAAAAGAGATGTTCTTCCACTCCCAGCGAAGTAAGAAAAGGATCTAATAAGATTCTTGCGCTGTTTCTTGAGTTACGTTATGTCCTCTGGTTCGCTGTTACTGCTCTCCCCTTTTCCAAACTTATTTCTCTTGCAGATCTGTCAAGTGTAATTGAAAAAGAATGATCTTTAATGGTCTGCAAAGCAAACCCTTTTGTCTCCGATTGTGTAGCATAGAGTTCTGGCTCTTCTAGGCTCAATTTTTATTTTAGCGCACAACCCACGTTAAGTGTCCAAGTTTTAACTAGGTTTGAATGGTTCTTTAATGTCTCCAAATCATCACCGGACTCGGTATGAGTTGGTGCAGTCTCTGCTCAGCCCTGAAATCTGCAGCGCCTCAATTCTGACCTATAAAATAAATTCCTTGCCTGGGAGATGGCCCTACGCTGGGCTTGCTTCCTCCCCTCCTTATTTCAGGAGCAGCACCATTTTTTTCCCCATTTTTTTTCCCCCCCCTCTCTATTCCACATTGCTCAGGGATGGTTATAGTTAAGGCTAAATATGGCTGTTGATTTATGAGAATGCACCATTGATTTAAACATTTTTGTCTGGTAATAGACTCAACAAGTTACTACCTCCTCTGTTCTCTGGCGTGATTTTACATGTGTTATTCTTTCTTTTTGGCCATGGCTTCTCTAGCTAATTGCATAAAAGGCCTTGTCAGGAAAAATTGTTCTTTGGAGGAAAAAGAGTGTTTAACTCTTTTCAGGGTGAGAAAGGATGTGGGCTGTGTGCAGAAAAGGCACGAATGATGGCTATATGGTCTAGGCAGAGGGGCAGCTGTGTTCTGCACAGAAAAGGAACAGCACCAAAGGGCGTGGGGAACCCTTTAAAGAAATAAACCCCTTGTTGTTTTGTAGTTCTTGCCTGTTCCTATCATCTCACCTGATACGGGTGCTCTCAAACTACTTAAATAGTGGGGGGTTATTTTAGGTGTCTTTGATCAGAACATTTTCTGTCCTTTTGTGCGTGCTTTATTTAGCTCCTTGAAAATCACTTCCAGAAAAAATAACCCATACAAATATAGAATTCCTTATAGAGCAAGATTAATTTCTATAGGCTTCTTGTCATCTTTAACGGGTTTGGACACAGGCACATTACAACTCAGGTTTTTATCTAAGGTCCTGATCCTCCAAATATTTGCTTGTATGTGTGATTGATATGCATGGAAGTAATTCAGTGGAGTGACTTGCAGGGAGAAATTTTTGCAGGATTGGAAACTTTATTGTGCTGGGTAAATACTCAGCTTTAAAAGTTTTAAGATCAAGTGTTGTGAGATCAGCAACGTGCAGGAAGAAACATTCCCATGGAGGAATGAGCGTGAAAGGTTTGTGGAGAAAGGTGATATCCTTTATTACAGTAACTACCATAATTAGAAACAATAGATGGTCTTTTGGGTACCCAATGTCTGCCTTAGATCTGAAATGGTAGAAGTGAGCTTCAAAGCCAAGTAATAGTTGGGAACAGTCGTTGGGGGGGACAGACCTAAATGTGGAATGTGGTAATTCTCTCTGATAGTTTTATTACATGGAGTATTATTGGCCAAGAAAGGTAGACCTTTGGCTGACCCAGTACAGTTGTTCTTAAGCTTCTTGTGTTCTTACAGTGAAATAGTCTGTTCTGCTTTGTCATAAAGTTATTTTACCTTTTCAAGGATCCTTCTGGTCTTTTAAGGATAGCGATAGGCAATTAGTGTACTGGGAAAAAGGGAATCTCTGTTCCCCTTCAGACAGGCTTGGGCATGAGTGTTCTCTGCCAGGACTCCTGGTTATCCTGTCTCCTGCTGTAAACTACAGGGGAAAATGAATTTTTGTAACTATTGTTTACTTCAAAGTTCTGATGAAAAACACCCCAAAACATTCCTGGCTTAAAATGGCAATAGGTTTTCTCCTTGAAATGAAATCAGAGATGTGGGAAGGCAGCACTTCAAATTACTGCTAAGTTTTTGAATAGAAATAAAAGGTAATATGGACATGAATAATGCCAAGGGGAAACAAGCTGGTTTATCTTACAGTTCCAATATTAGCTTTAAAAAAATATTGGAAAAATCAGAACGAAAACTTGGCGACATCAGCACTGACAAAATGTTCTAGTACTGCTGAGTTTGCATGTCCCTCTACCCCTAAGAAAAGATTGAAAAAAGTTTTCTTGGGGCTCAAATCTGAATCAACCCCAGACTGGGAGAAGTGACACGCTAACCAAAGTAACTGAACAACTTTGCAAGAGTTAATTACACCCAATCCATATTGAGAGCTTAGACAATTTAATACTCATCCTCTCTGTTTGACCCTCCATGGTCAGAAATGGAAATAAGATTAAAAGGGCTGGAAAGCAGATTACTGTAAGGTGGTTATTTTAGGTTGGGTTTTTTTTTTTTGGCCTGACTTCTGCCATGCAGAAGTTTTGAGCAGGGCTGGTGTGAAGCTCTCTGCAGTATCAGTGCAAGCCTCTCCTGGTAGACCCAAGGACACCTGGATGTCCTTGAAGGATTGCTCTCCCTTTTTCACAGTCAGACTGTCCCCAGGATTATTTCCAAGTGTCAGCTTCCTGATGACTGTCCATAGCCTTTTGAGGAATGCGATCCTGTCAACCGGGCTGGAAGGAGGGTGGGTTGAACAATCCTTCCTGCGGAGGAAGAACTCCCCTCGGGGCCCAGCACCATGTCTGGGGGACTTGGCTGATGGGAGGAACGAGTACTCTGGAGTGCACAACTCATTAAACTTTCATCTGTTTTTATTTTCTTCTATCTTTCCGTTCTCTTTAGAACGAGGTCAACAATACAGAAGCTGGCTCAAAGAAACGCCAGGTCAAATTCCCCTTGCGTTTACTGAATTCCTTACCTTTGGTCAGCTTATCCTGCCTTCACAGGATGCTGAATCCTGACTCAAATTGGCAATATTTCCTGTGCTTAGTATTAAACTTAAGAGACTGAAACAATTATGGCCAGTTTTAAGCAAGATTACTTTAACTCAGACTAGAAGCTCTGCGAGAATAGCTTTCCTGCAGAGTCAGCCAGAGGGAATCAACGGTACTTTATTAACACAATATGAATTCTGTAAGGAGGAAAATAAAGCATGTGACTCTTGTAGCAAGGCCAGCCAAAAGAAATAACTTGCCCTCCTACATGACTTGTTTCTTTGGGATTTGGAGTGAAATGGAGTATAGAGAGCATTTTGTCTTATTGGATTTGTTTATGAGAAATTCAAGCAATGACTTTTGCTTTTTAGAAGTCAAGGTGTTAGCGAAACAAAATTCATCTCTACGGAAGGGAAAGAGGGCTGCAAACTGGGCATGGCTGCTTTAAATTGTTTTTCCCTGGCCCATCACTTTAACCTGACGATGATGCTTTGGGGAGGGTTGAGAAATGGTGGCCTGGACAGGTCGCCCACCTGGAGAAGTGCCACTTGCACCCAAGTTCTGCGTCAGCTCTCTCAGGACTTTGCCCTCCTCCTTGTTCTGAAATCTTTTTGCATAGGTTGTATTTCTTCTGCCGAAGTATATCAAGGGTATTAGCTGACTTAAAACCTCTTTGAAATGACGGCACTCTCCCTGAACCTATTGCTCATATGCTGGATGGATAGTTGCGTGCATGCATAATAAATTCAACGCACTTGGGGCACGTCAAACTCCCTGCATGTGCTATGCAGCTTATGCACCCTTTGTATCTGTCCAGAAAATTGGGGACCAAGAGCCTGAAAATGAACAGAGAAGCTTTGCGCTTTGATCTACTCTTATTTAAATACTGGAGTAAGTATGGCACGGCACGTTAAGAGTAATGTGTAGACTGTGTCAGTGGTTAAAACAACCCAGCCTACATGATGTAAATGTGACTTTTTTTTCTTTTTAACCTGGTTTGTAACTGTTTGCACCACTTCAGTGTGAAGAAGATGGGTAAATCTGAGGTGACTGTGAAAGTGGCATCACACACATTTCAGCAGCTACATCTCCAACTCTGCCTTATGGCTATGGTAGCAATGCAGAAATACAGTCCAGTCTGGCTTTAAGTTAAACTTGCCTTGTTTTTTGCCTCCCCGCATCATAACGATCTGTATGTGCATACTGTCCTCTGCAACCACTATATCATGGCTGTCCCATCGCTGTCCCTCTGACCTGCTGCCTGCCCATGATTTGACTTTAAGCGTTTGTAAAGAACAATGGGTAATCAGCATCTGTCGGGCATCACATTACTGCTTGGGAGAGTGGCTCGCTACTTCATTTAAGACCAATATTAAGCGCTATGGCAGGACTTGTAGCTAAGACTGCACCTCCTTGAAAAGTGCTTGTGATGCAGAAGGAAAACTTTCAGTGGGGAATGAGAAGCTGAAAATGGCAATAGGATGTTCCTAAGTTTTAAAGAAGGCAACCAAAAACGCTGCTCTCATTTCACTGCTGCTAACGTTCTTGTCCCCTTCAAGAGATCCAGTTCTCTGTGGTTTGCAGGAATGTTTAAATGAACTATTTCGTGATAAATCTGGGGCAATTTCATGCATATGAAAGCAGTCACAGTGCTTGATTTTTTTTTTTCTTCTCATTGTTCATCCCAATTGGCTTGTGCAGCCTTATTTGAATAAATTGCAATCAGGTGTATGTACACAATGTAAAACCAGGAAAAAACTGAGATGGATACTGAAGAACAGTGGGGAGAATCCATATATGAAGTTAGAGATATTTACAGACTCTTGGTCAATGCTAATTATCAAATAGCTCAGTAGCAAGAAAAATAATTTAGAATCTCTGCTTTGGCAACTGAAATGTGAGGAAAGACAAGGAGAAACACTCCAGGTGAGCTCCATTAGAAGCCAGTCTCAGGCTGGTGTTAAGAGCATCCATTTATCGACAGTGTTAATTGAAAAACCCAGTCATCTCTGCAGTCCAAGAAACACGTCGTAATGCCTTGAGGTGTCAAGTTCATTAACCCTCACCTCTTAGTTTTGTGAAAGAAAAATTGGAGCGCTGTATTTTTGTACCTGTTTGGTGCATCTCTCTTGTGTACCTTCTATAGTTTCATTAAATTGGCTGAAAATGTGGACAGTCTTGGAGACTGATAAATAATCAAATGTATTTGTAGAACTTTGGTATTGCCTCTCTGAATGACTGAGTTCTTCCTTGGAATGTGCTTTAGTCAATTAAAAGCACAAAATGGAGGGGTTTTAATATTGTTTGTTTACATGATGGCTTAATAATGTGCTTTTTGAGCATCCCTTTGGTAGGTGAGGCCGCTGCTGCAGAAAGTTGCTGTACGTGTGGCAGAAGAGGCGGACACCTGGCTGGAGACCCAAGGGCGGTCGTGGAGATGTCCTCTAGGAATTTGGAACTGGACCCGCAGCCCACTCTACCGTCAGTAATTTCCTTCTACCAGAGCAGTATAGCAGGTAAATTGGTGTGGGAAGGTTGAGACTTGAAGGACAAGTTTACTCACTTACTAAATCTTAGGGCTCTTTTTTTTTTATTTCAGTAGTGGAGACCTAATGTATTGCTTTGTGGGCCAATATAGAGGATCAGTTGTCTGGAATGGCCTTATTATAGGATAGCAGAGCTCCCCAGGGCAAAGAATGTAACGATTAGGTTTGGACAGGAATGAAATATAGGCACGTACGTGGGAGAGGCTACGATCAGCTGCTCCCACTAGTTCCCAGGCCTCCCACAACTGCAAACCTTGCAATACATAACGAATAAACCCATGCGTTATACATGATTTCCCAGAAGAGAATGAAGGTGAACCGATATTTTGGGCATAGCGTTACCCCCTCTGCAGCAGGTCTCAGAGCTGAGCCAATGATGGGAAGCACATGTATGCAATACGAAAGATGGCAGAGCTCCGGCTCTGGAATTTGTTCCCTCGGAGCAATTGTATTTTGACTTGGAATACTTTGAGGACTCCTGCAGCTACAGAGACTGCAGCCTTTAACTTATAGCCACACTGTAAACCAGTATCTTCAAAATTGTTTGCTGGATTAGATGCTTTCCAGAAAAATCTGCAGGAAAGAGCCAGTTTCCCTGTGTGATGGGGAATATAAAAGGAGAGAGTAAACTTCCTTTCCAAGCCACCAAAGGATTACTGTGTCAGTAAGACGCTCTAAGAAGAGAGAGGGGAGTACTTGAACAGATTTTAGTTAAGGGTAACGCAGTTTCCTGGTATTACATAAATATCTCAGTAAATACCGCACCAGCTCTTTTATGGTTCTATGTTCTTTGCCCAAGTCAAATAGTTGGTACGGTATCTGACTGGATGGTACTATGTTGATATCGTTATTTTGTACAAGTAGAGACTACTGAGAGCTTGCAAAGTCCCCTTACATGCACTGTTAAATGTCTCTTATTCAGCCTAGGATGGCAAGTCTTAATACTGCTCTTGCCTAAGTCCTAAAGATGCCTGACAGGGCAGACAAAATATATATAGCCGGTTTGTGATGGTAATAGCTGGGTGTGTTTAAAGTAAATTACTATAAATAATTAGATTTTCTGTTGTATCTGCACAGGATTGAAATGCAGCTTGACTTAAAAGCCCTGGACTCTGACCTGGATAATAAAAACAACCTGCTTGATGGAATCTGTCTAATCTCCCCTGTGCTGAAATTCTCAGTAAAACTGAAACATATTGACTCTGGAAGGAGTGGATGAGACTCAGGTTTCAGGCAAGTTCTTGTTCTGCCCACAGAAGTACTGTCTTCAAACCTTTTCAGTGTTAAATCAAGCTTCAAGCCAAGTATAGGATTTGGATGGAGCAACTTTAACTTTGCATTGGGAAGAGTTTACCTAGATGCTTGTCAAACCACGCAGCATGCTGCCCACCTAGCAAAGGGTTAGCTTGGGGCTCTCAAGGGAAATAATCAGCTCGGTGGAAAAAAGATGCCTTGCCTCATGCGTCCTTGAGATGCTTGCCAACCCTGGGATTTGCAGTCAGTGTGCTGCTGTCTCCTGGAGCTGGACCAGCTAGTCCACTATGGAGATCTGGAGGCTGATGGGATAACCTGTCTCTGCTGCCTGTGTCCTCCTCCTCTCTCAACTCCCCATCATTTCTGCTTACCCCAAATTGAAGGCCATAAACTCATTGTATTTAAATGCCTCCGGGTGTTTTATGAACCACCTAAGAACCTACTTTGAAGCTGTGCTCTCAACCTCAGTGACACCTTATGGCAGCTGAGTCTAATTGTGTATTTGCTGTTGGACTCCAGAGGAGATGAGCTGTTTTGTCCAAGGTACAGGCAAGGGATGGCAGGGAGAAACAAGACTGGAGGGGAAGCGCTCTGAGCGGTGCAGTAGATATTACACTGATTTCCAATATAAGCCTGGATTTTCTATGCGAGATGATACAAGTCTCCCGGGTGTGGAATTCACGTGGAATTCAGCACTTGAGTAACTTGTCAACAGTTAAATAAACATGCTGGCACATTGAAGCCACAACGTCCTGAATCAGCCTTATATTACGTCAGGCACTCTCTGCTACAGTCCCCAGTATGTAAACTCCAAAAAACCCCACTGCCAGTGAAAACAGTATGTTTACAGTAAGAAACAACTGTATTTCAGAATTAAATATATCCCTTATCCTCTTGTGAGGATGAATAACAGGCTGTCATTCCTAGCCATAACTTACATGCCTTCATTGTCTCCACAGTCAGATTTGACTTCCTTTTTTATACATCCACCTGAGCTTGCTTGCTGGCATACGTGTTTGAGGACTGCTCTTTTGTCTTTGCATTGGACACACTTAAATATTTTGCTATCAGTTTTTGGTTCTAAGTGTCCCTATTTTTCAGATTGGTAACTTAGAGGGTTTTTTTCTTCTAGTTATATGCTGCTTTCATCCCTCTTCTGATTCTGCTTCTCCAGCTCCTTGTGACTGTTTCTGCTACCCCTTTGCTCTGCCTGTGTCGGTCCATGCCATGTCTCTTTTTTTCCCTCCGTTTGCATTCTTTCTTCTTTAGATTCTACAAAGCCAAGGCTGAAAATGTCTTTTCTACCTCCTCTGCTTGCTTCTCCAAAGAGATCGTTCTGTGGAGCAAGGGCTGTAGCTTGGGAGCCACTGCTCTGTCCTTCATGTTCCTTTTTATTCTTCTTACTTCTAAGCTTTTCCTCAGTCTTTCTCTTCCCAGAATATCCCTCAAACACCTCTCCTTTGCCAGCCACTGGCTCTTCAGTGCCTCTGTCCTTCCACCAGGCACCAGTGGGACTCCTGATTCTTTTTTCTCTGCCTGTTTCTTGTTCCTGTATCCCAGTGTATCTTCATTCACTTTGTGGGAAATGGGGAAGTGGGAAAATTGGTTCTTCTGCCTGCTCTGTATTAACTTGCTGGAGAAGACACCTCTCCTTCTTACAGTAGAGTGAGAAAATAGCTGGGCCGGGTCTCTGCCTCTTCCCCTTGGGGGATTCCTTCCCTTCTTCCTTTCTCATTGATTGGGACTATGCTATGGCGGTCAACCCAAGAATAGATCAGATGGTAGAGCCTTTGGGCCAAGCACAGCAGGTACCGAGCTGGGTTACTGGAACAGAAACCAGCTCTGAGGTAGAAATCATCCCCCAGCTATCAGTGTTAAAACACCCTCTTTGTCTGTTCTTGCCTTCAGAAATCCTGTCTGCTGCTTTAGGACTCTGCTTGAGAAAGGAATAAAGAAAATGCGGTGTGGGAGAACTGCAACCTACCGTATCCATTGAACAGGGCACACTATTGCAGCATTTTCCAGAAACAGCCTGATCCAGTGTTTTAAAAAGTGTAGAGCTGTATTACAATAAGCTGCTGGCAAGTGTGAGTCCCTGAAAGTAACTGATGTTTGTGTCTGTGTGAGTATCTATGACAACAAATAAATCTAACATTTGGGAAGTGTCCTTGAGAATACCAGCGGGGGGTTTGTTGCATTATGTCGGTAACAGCATTCTCAGACTTTTAATTCCTAAGTATTACTATAGATGGGAATGAGTGCTTTAGGAAAATGAACTGATTTGTTACATGACTTTTTTTTTCTTGTTTGCAAATGAGACCAACTCAGAGTAATGCTATTTACTTTAGCTGATTCCAGACTTTTTAGACATAGAAAGGAGTGAATATTTTTAGGAGCTTTAATGCTAAGCGGGAGGCTTGGACTCAAGGTCAATGGACTGTGGGTATCTGTGGGTCGCTTTCAGACCTTTGAAGAAGGTAGAGAAGGGAATCTGACCTAAATTTGTTGTAATGGTTGGTGTTGCTTCTGTAGTGCTACAAATCAGAGCAGGAAGCAAATGAAGCTGGGAATTCATCCTACAGATCAGTTCTCAGGATGGGCATGCCTGTAAGAACAGGGCTAGAAGTGCCTAGCAGGATAGGACGGAGCAACTTGCCCTTGTATTAAAAGATTGTGGGTTTGGTCCTCGAATTTTTTTTTCTTGCCAAATTGCAGCTGTATCACCAAATAGCAGGCTGAGGTTTATTGCTTTGGCTTTACTTGTTGCATCTGTTTTACTCCCATGTCTCATCCTGTGCTCTTAGGAACGAGAGAGTGAGAGTAAAGAGCTATCCTGTTTGTATGTGCAGAACTACACCCACGGCTAACACACCGCGCTAACTGGCTGGAACTGAGCCTGTAATGGGGACGCTATGGATCCCTAAAACGTATCTGGAAAAGTTACGCACCGAAAATGGGACTTGGAAAGCCCGGTCATTGGCAGCGCTGTAGGGGAAGGTGGTGCGAGACCTGCTTCCCGTCATCGAACGGTGCCTTATCTGGGGCTTTGTGGGGGATGTCTCTCGTGTGCTCAAGACCCTGCCTGCTCTTGTCCCTCTTGCGTTCTAACCTCTGATGATTAACCTTATCCTGGTTCTTGTCTTGCCTGAACAGCTGTGCACTCTGCACTGGGCAGGGACTGACAGCACCAAATCAGCTGTACTGATTTTCCACTTCTGGTTTTAGCACTTTCTCAGTATCACTGTCTGACGCTATCCATTACAAAGCTTGGTTTCTCAGCTGATTGCAGATTTGTCAAGCTATTAACCATTTGGACTGAAAGTTTAGATGTTGAGCATTCAACTGACAATATACAGATCTGAAAATACTGGCTCAAATGATTCAGGTTTTTCCAAGATGAAGACTAGATATGTCATTTTGCTTATGCTAAATAAATGCAAATGTCTAATTGGATCCATCCTTGTGCTTCCAAAATTTAGAACCAGGAGTTTCATCTTGCCCTTTGGAATAGAAATGTTTTTGTTGTCCCTGTAAAAAGCCTCCCTCCCCGGGCTGTGCTAGTAGGCTCTGGACAACTTTGCCTTTGGTCTACAGTCACCGGAGTGTTTAGAGCTTTACAGTGGAAAACTGCAGAGACAGAAACTGGGACTGTGAAATTGGGCGGTGAGAAGGTTAAGTCTTTCTGGGCAAAGTGATTTAGAAGCAAGCAGGTTGAGGAGAAAAGTGGAGGAGGAGAGACTGAGCTGAAGAAGAACAGTGCTCATTATGGCTTTGCTAATGCGTGACTGTTCAGATCTGAATGAGCTTTTAATGTTGCTAATGCATAATTTATATGCGAGCATGGCAAGAGGTGTGCAACGCGTGTCACGCCTGATGAAGAGATGAATACGTGTTTGCAGATACTTGAAGTTCTAAGCGTTCCTGCAAGATGCTGAGGAAAAGCTCCATCGCAGGCAGAAAGCCTATCATTGAGCTTCTCACCAGAAAAGCCCGAAGTGCACTGAAATAGTTTCCCCTGATCTTACACTGGTGGGGAACTGCCTGGAGAGCAAGTCCTGGGGGAGCAAGAGTATGTGCTTCCATTTGTCTGTAACAGACAGAAAAAGCCATGATTTGTCCCTGAGCAAGTTTATCAAACAGTGTCTTATTCCATGAACCCCCCTGGAAGTCGATGGGAGTCTGCTTAGAGAAGGGCCTTAGCTGTGTTAAGCAGTGTCAGCACCTGACCCTATTTCAGTAGCGGAAAGTCAGTAAGCAAACTATCAGGGAAAAGGGAGATCATTTGGGGGAGATAGCTAACAGCTTTGTGATTTAAGATATCTGAGTGTCTACCTGGAAGGGAATAGTAGCGTTTGGAAAGCTGGTGAAGCTGTGCTTCTGTGCAGCGTTGGTGCACTTGGTGATGGACCCATAGCTGGTGAGAATGACTTTTGTTGAAAACCCCTTGGAAATACTGATTTGCACCTGAGACTTTAAGAATGTTGTTTTTGTTCTTTACTTATGTCAAACTTTTGAGAGTTCAGTGAGCAAAATTAAGGATCAGCAGCAGTGTCCTTTGCATATGTTTTTAATCACCGCATAGGATGTGGCAATCATAAATTGAAGTGTAAATTCAAGGAGCCTTACAGAACTGGAAAGGCAACACATTTCAGAGTTTGTGGTGATTTAGAAAGCAGAACTAGTGATGTTATCAATGCTTCTCTGGAGGCCTGACACCAAGGTTCAACTGGTCTTACTGTTTCAGATACCCGCCACCAAGATTTATCGGCGTTTCACCAAGTATGAGAAATATATGAAGCCAGGGGCTTCTGGCTGATCCCCCCAAAAGCCATCAAGCCGCCTCCATTAATGTCAGCACACTCGTAAATTTTTTAGCGTGCACTGAAGTAGGCAACTCCTGCCACTGCACAGAAGCTTCCAGAGGTGTCCCCTGCCTCCTGTAAATCCAGGGACACCCAATAAAGTAGATTAACTGCAGATGGACTTAATAACAGTTATCCCTCCTTTGGAATTAGAGGGGTTCACACTTTTTAAGAGGACAATGTGGTGTTCTCATAAGCAAGAAAGAAAGACTGAAGGTGTTTTGTTTTTTTTTAAATGACTGTCAAAGCTAGATAGAGGATTCCAATCAACAGGAAAACAGGTTGCAGAACCGTGGGCTGTGCTCTGCCCCACCATACACACATTCTCCTCTTGTTTATGACAACTTATTTTCCCTCTGTTCAAAGAAAGCCAGTGGGCTGTTTGCTCTGGTACTCCTCCGGTAAGTCAGTGATGCATTTGCATTCCATTCCCTTGCTCCCTCCAGCCCTAAAGATGTCTGCCAAAATTAGTCAATAGATAACTACTCGGTGAAAGCTTTAAGAATGTGTTGGGAAAGGCTAGAACATTACCCATGAATGTTTACAGCTCCTAATTATGTTAATTAATCAGTCTTAGAGGTTGTCTCACCCGGGAGCCCAAAGGCAGGAGTTTAGTTCCCACAGATGTACTTTAAACTCAGTGGCATGGCTGCTTGCAGCGAGGAGCTCAGCATGGTCTAGCTGCCGGAATATTTATGCGGGGCCCCGGACAGGTAGTGCTGTCAGATTCATGGCCAGGTTTGCTCCTGCTGGATTTTTTTGAAGCTAGCTTTGACTGTCTGCGCAATGTACGGTCAAACATCTGGGAGCAGGCTGAGCTGCGGTCGGGAAGGCTGATGTGAAATGTAAGCTGTTCCTGCGGAATGGCCTTTTGGCTGGGGAGAAAGGCATTCGGAGAGCACTTTGTACCAGCACTAATTGCTGTTATGATACAGAGCTGACCGCCTCTGCAAAATCTGAAGTTGTGAGCTCTGTCAAAAAAAGAGGTGAAACAATTGATAGAGAAAATGGACGTTGTCTCTTCTATCCCTTTCTTGGAGGCTTTGGAAGACGGGTCTTGCCCCAGTGTGAAATATGCCAACTATTCTGGGTCAGTTGATTTAGAAACCAACAGGAAAATCGCCTTTGTGGAAGAGAGATTTTGGCTCTGTCTATGCTGCATGTAAAGGTAGCAGAGAGGCATTTTTTGGTAGGCTCCTACAGGAGAAATGCCCTTATGGGGGTGACAGGCAAGGAGGGAATGCGTTTTCCAGAGTTAGGGGGCATTGTATGGAAAGAGGACTGTGATTTAAGGGGCTGACGATACCTCTGGTTGGTTGTGTTCCACGGATTTCCAGACTGGAGCTTGCTCTCTAAGAGAACAGTCTGCCATAGAGGTTTGTTGTACTAAAACAGGTTATTAAGCAATTTTCTTATCAGCTGTTTTGTGAACTGTTGCCATATTGCATAGAGACCGTGCTCCATACTCCTCGGTTACTTGGAAAGCGTTTCTGGCAGGCTGAGGGCATGGATGATGAGCCAGACAGGACCGAAAAACCACCGCGGGTCCGGATGGATTTAGAGCGCCGATCCCTTCGAACCAGAGGTTCGGCAGTATGGGGAGGGGACGCCACCGCTTGGCACTGCCGAGGTGTCATCTGTCTCTGTCCCCTTGGCAAGACTTCAGCTGCTGATGGATTGCCTGGCAGCTTTCACGCACGTTAACACGAACTTCATAAAAAGCAGTGTGTACAGAGTGTGAAATGCGATACGGGCAGTGCCTGACACAAATGAATACTTTCCCTATTCTGTGGAATTTCACTCCAAAGCCTCTCTCTCCATTCATCTTCCTTCTGCCGCCTCCTTCCCCACCCCCTGCTACCTAGGGAGCCCTGCGAACAGGCGTATTGGCAGTAAACTCAGCTCAACAAAACGGCCTTGTGAAAAAGGGAAATATAACATGATCGCTTCCTATTTCTTTCTCCTTTCCTCTGCATCAAAGCCTGGGCTGGCTGTCAGGA
This sequence comes from Aramus guarauna, assembly GCA_013400195.1. Taxonomy (NCBI): domain Eukaryota; kingdom Metazoa; phylum Chordata; class Aves; order Gruiformes; family Aramidae; genus Aramus; species Aramus guarauna. The sequence continues at coordinate 99,841 of VXBL01004963.1, forward strand.
ATGTTCAAAATGAATAAATAAAGCGGAGGAACCCCCCGCTTCAGAAGAAGTCTCATTCGCTCACCATGAAGCTCGGCCAATTCTTTTTCTGACAGTACTCAAGTCAGCGGGCAGAGCGAGAAGATCATTCAAAGCTAATCAGTAAAGTGTAAACCTATTATGAAAGCACATTTACCCCTCGCCGCCTCCTTCCTCCAGAAAACCAATCCCCAGATCTGTGGGAATAACACATAACGTAGATAAAAGTCGCTATTGCTTAGATCCCCTGTTATTAGGTCAGCGATGCCACTGATGAAATGCTCCCCAGAGCGCTGAGCAGTGGCATATAAATCCTCCAAGAAATTCACAGCGTAATTTGTTACAGCTAGAGGGCATAAGACGTGTTAGAGCAAAGCCTGTGTGTTAGGCTCTCCCCTGTGATTCTCGAGGCTATCTCTGGTAATAAAAACCTCATCTTGATTTCTTATCCTTCGTATTGATTTCTGTCAGAGAAGACTTTTCTTAGACAAAGATACTACTATATCTTTCTGTATAATATGGGGATCCTTCTCCGTTCTTCTCCCCGACCTGTGGCGCTTTTTTTATTTATTTTTAAGGATGACTCCAAGGAACACCAGTAATTTGGGAACTGTTGGCATGTACAGTGGGTAAAGAGCGGAGATGATGATGATGACAGTTTTTGCATATGTAGTGCAAAAACCTAAATGTGAAATCGGAGAAAAAATGTTTCTGGGCTGGAATAGTACAGGAAATTGAAAGTAAATCCTCAGCTATGCAACTGTTGTATTTTAATACAAAACTTTGTTATTAAGGTAATGGCTGGAATCTGTGTGAGTCAAGTGATTAAAACCCAGAGTTGGATGTATACAAGTACAGCAACTGTTAATTTTGGAACATTTGTACTCCTGCTCTATGAATCTTATAGCTATCTTGGAAAAAATGGAGGCCTGTGGGTATACTGCATGATGCTTTTTAAAAAACTTCTTTTTTTTTAAAAAAAATCTATCTTTTCTAGTACGGTGCACAGGGACAAGATCAAAATAAAAATCTAGAAAGCTTTATGTGAATAATTTGCGAGCCAAAGAACAGCAGCTCCGCAGAAGTCAATACAGCTAAGCAGAACGATGGATGGTAAGGCTGCAAAATGCAGAATGTTAAATCAAAAATATTTTGTCTTCTCTGCAGTGGGATTGCTATAACCAACTGCAATGTTTTCATTTAATCTATTCCTTTTGGATTGTGCTTTATCTTGCCTTTTTTTTTTTTTTTTTTTAGAACCT